>JBBMJZ010413112.1:9369802-9385849 GCA_037833815.1 Zingiber zerumbet
GTTAGCATTGTGGTATTCGAAATTTCAAGGATCAGTTGTAAAGAAGAAATCGAAACAAGCTGTTCGCGCCCCCCCCCCCCGATTAGATTTCCTAAGCCATAATATTTGAGTTATTCCTGGGATATGCCCAACAAGTTGTTCCTAAGATGTGGACTTCCCAAGCCGTAACGACTTGAGTTGATCCGGGTTTGTGTCTAAAGGGTTGTTCCCAAGATATGAATTTCTCAAGCCATGAAGACTTGAGTTATTCCGGAGATGTGCCTAAGATGTTGCTCCCAAGTTATAGTGCCTTCTTCAAAAGAGAAGGGTTTGTAAAGTAAATAAAGATGCATAGTAAGAAGTTGTTACTCATCACCCTTTTGTCTATGCTCTTTACTATCATAGGCATATCAAGTTACTATTTAGTCCATGCTAACTTGGAGTTGGTGGATGGGGGGAGCACCATGCTACTACAAAGTCCACATCGACCCGGAGTCGAAGGAGAATATGAATACTAAGTCGTTGATCTGCCTGCGCTGACTTGAAGACATGGAGAGTAAGAATACCAAGATTTTGATCTGCTCGCAATGACCCAGTTGGGGGAGAATAGGAATTCTAAGTTGTTTATTTGTCCACACCAACCCGAAGTCGAGGAAGAATCCAAACGCTATAACACCACTAACCTTGCACTGACCCAGAGTTAGAGGAAGAACTCGAACACCATAAAATCATCAAGCCACACAAAAATAAAAAGGAGTGCCTTATTTGGGAGAAAGACTTGAAAACCCAAGTTGTGACATTTCCCAAACCATAGAGACTTGAGTCTTTCCAAGGATGTATCTAAAGGATTATTCCCAAGCTATAACACTTCTCAAGTCATGGAGACTTGAGTCATTCTGGGTGTGTACCTAAAGGGATTGCTCCCAATCTGCTACTCCCTAAGCTGTGGAGGCTTGAGTCTTTCCAAGATGTACCTAAAGGAGTTGTTCTTAAGATGCTACTGTGGGAAAAGCAATTGTGCATCTTTTGCAGGAAGGAGAAGGGTTTTTGTGCACGTGTGCCTTCTTTGAGAGAAGGGCTCATGCTGAAAGAAAGAATACATTCTTTTTAGAGAAGGGCTTTGTAGTAGTGTCAACCCATCTTGGAATAATAGAAAGCTAGAAAATTTATTTTAAAAGTAGATAAGGTGCATCGCTAGGGGTGTCCGAACCTGCTCAAGGAATCCGGAGATGTCACATCAATTAACAGATGAATTCGACCAGTAAACTATAAATAGAGCTCTGGTTTTCTTCATTCAGACAACACACTCTTGTACTTCATTCGTAATCCTCTATTACTTGTTTGTTCTTTCATTTTTGTAAGAGGCTTCTCTACCTACATCGAAGAAGAAGTTTAGTGAGCCTCTACTGCCTTGCATTAGCAACCTTCTTGATTGCAAACCAAGTAAAATCTCTAGTCTCTACTTCCTTGTTTATGTTTTTATTTATTAACTAATGTGTGTTGTCTTTGCTAAGAAGAAAGCAAAAGATCGTTCTTATTCTAACTTACAGGGCAATTCACTCTTCTCTTGTCGGTCTACTTGGGACCAACATCTTTGACCCATCAAACGAGATAGCTCCATCCTAGCCGAGAAGCTTAGCTAAGAGAGGATAGTTGTGTGGCTCCATGACCAAGTAGCAAAGAGTCTCCAACACCACCAAATGTGATAGTTTGATGCTAGTTGAGAAGCTAGGAGTGGATATTTGTGTAACCTCATGGCCATACTGCAAAGTGTCTCCGACACCATCAATGAGATAACTCGATTCCAATCGAAAGTTTGGAGAGAGTGGCTGAGTGGCCAAGTATCTTTGACACCAAGAAGTAAGATAGCTTGACATATCCGAGAGGCTGGGAAAGAATGTCACTAGTTGTGAGCTGATTGACTCGGGTGAGTTCCCCCCGATGTGTTAACCTTCTTGACTTTCTCTTTGATTCAAGTTTATCTTTAGTTGTACACATAGCAAAGACTTCGATGTCGTCGAACTTCTGTTTGGGCCCTTGCTATGCATAAGAATAGAGATTTGATCACTCTATCAATGGTAGATGTAGTTGGTTCACTGTCAAGGTTGCTGCCAACTGCTTTGCCCATCCTATCACAGTTGCTGCAAATGTACTTCATATTGACTTGGGTAAGCTTTATATAGTGTAACAAACGATCCTGGTACTGTGGTGGTGCAGACAATCGTTTGAACGTATGGATGCAGAGGCCATTAGAACTAGCTGATGCCTTTACTTCGAAGCCCTTAGTCTTTGAATTCCTTAAGGTCTTTCACTCCTGTTTTCACAGACGACACCAAAATGATCAATTAAATTCTCCCTTTCCAAGGCTCTGGACCTTCTGTTCTACCGCACCACTTAAATTGGGTTTGCATCGATAGAGCTCTTCTTGTTTTGCACCAAAGCTGGCTTCCCATAGACAAGGAAATTTTTGAAGCATGAGATAGTACGAGTCTAGGGGAGACTTCACAAGCAGAAATGTTCTCGTAGCTTGGATGACGGCACCACCTACTAGGCTGCTAGTTATAAAGACATTAGCAAGAATAATGAAGTAAGCGGAGGGATAGAAGTCCAAGAGAGACATTCCTGGTCGAGGGTGTTCTCGTAGCCTAGACAATGTGTTGGGGACGTTTATGCTCCCATGCTAGTTGAATACGAAGTGCCCCCAAACAACATGATCATTAATTACATGAGAAACTAATTTTGGTTCAATTCAAGGTGATCTCCTTCAGCCGGTTAGAATTGTGAATCCAACCAAGGACAAATGATAAATAACCATTATCCTTTTTATATTTGCATTATTTATATCAAGGGAGGTGAACAATTGTTCATGTGAATTTATGATAAAACTATTCTGTGAATTGATCAGTGTATGATTTAAAATAGTGAGATCTACCAAACAACTCTAAAAGCGGTCTATAACTTTGTCCATTAATATATTAATTTAGACATGGATCAGACAAATGCACGTCTGGTGGGGGACAAATTTTTAGGTCGATCGAATTCTTTAAGTTCCAGTCCATCATTGCTGCTGAAAGAAGGCTCCAACCTCTAATCATTAATTAAGCATAAAGCAATCATTCTAATTAAACTGAGTTTCTGGAAACAACGTAATTACTAATTACCATCAAAGGGCAAGTTGCCCCTAAGCCATTGAATTCATTAACTATAAGGGAACATCATGATTTGAATCGATTAAAAACTCTGGTTTAAGCCTTTTGCCTTTTCGATGAAACATTAGCGAGAAGAGAATCAATCATGATAAGAATATCATAATTTTACGTAAACACAGCCATGCAGGTCACCACGTTCACTTCTTCTTTCTTTTTTTTTTTTAATGCCAAAAGAAGAACCAAAGAGCATCACATCATTGTTCTACGCCTGCAACTGCAAGCGCCGAGTCGAGTCACCTCATGCATCTCCTCCTAATTCATCATGGGATCCAGCAAATCGCCAACAGAAGTATTCATTTCCGTGGACCAGCTACAGGGACGAGTTAGTAGATGAGGAGAAGAAGCCATGGCAGAGCAACAAGCGTTGGATCGCCCAAAAGTGACAACAAATTGAGAGAGCGCCCTGGCGTGCATGTCCACCCACTGGAAAAGCTTAGTGGCAGTAGCTGAGCTAGAATACAAGGAGAGCCGACAGAGGGCCGATGAGTGCCTACACGTAATCGTAGTCCGGGGAAGGAGGATGAAAGCGATCGTACCTGCTCTGTTCTTCTCTGCTCCGCTCTGCTCTGCTCTGCTCATGTATTTTTCTTGATGACGACTTGAATTCTGCTGCTTCAATTAGGATCTTTTGACCATTGTTTTATTATCAGATGTGTCGTGGAGCTACAGAGATCTCATTGAAGGAATTGGGAAATGAATGAACGGCCAAAAGACCTCTAATAAATGCTGTAATGATATTGACAAGATAAGTCATGGAGGAACAACGTGGAGGAACAGAAGGAGAAGAAATTGAGACAAATTAGGAAGATGCGCTTGATCTTAGATATTCGTCAAGATATATACATTTTAAAAATCGTAGTATTTGATTAGTATTTAATTAAATTTTGAATGAAATTTACTTGATGATGGGGTTAGGGAGAAGATTGCCTGGGAAAAATAATACGGAGGACAATATCATTTTCTGAGGGTAAACAGGAAGATGAACCGTCAGCTTTGTTCTTTCTTGGCCTTCGCCTTTCCACATCTTCTGCTTCACGTGAGGAGAGCGACCGTGTCCCGACTTCGACTCTTCTCAGTCTCCATCAATCATCAGGGAGGCCGCATTGCCATTTCATCTGGCTCGCCAACTATAAATACGCGAGGAACGCTGCTACCATTGTCTCTCTTCTATCACTCGCCTCCCTTCTTCTCCTACTGAAAAAATTATTTTTACAGGGAAAGGAGAGATCTTTTTGGTAAAATATTTACTCTAGTTTCTTCTATTACATGCGAATGCCATTCTTCGTCTGTTCCTGGCTCGTATAGCTCGTCTTTCTCTTATCTAACGATCGAAACCAGCTTTTGACAGGTTTGCCTCTTCTTCCTCCGTTTGTATTCCTGGAGTTTATAGGATGAATTGTCCCAGTTTTTAGGCTTTGATAAATAGCTAGTAATTGGTCTTATTGTTCGAACTTTGTTTTTTTATTCGATTAATCAAGCGAGGAAGCTAAAATCGTGAATTTTTGAAGATAAAGTTCATCAAAATCTTTTTTTTTCTGGGCAAAAGATACCTAATCAATGCATGGTCTTCGTTGGTCGGTCTTCATAATAATGGCGAGCTGTTCTCTGCCTGCTGAGTCTCATTCTGCTGTCTATCTAATTAAATGTTTGGAAGATCACTGATGGATTTGGGGCATTTACACTATCTACTTTCCTGCAAATATCTGGTTTTGTGAGTTAAGGAGCTATTAGTGTCTTTAGACAGGTCGTTTTTCTCTTTACCTTTGTCTTACTCCATCTTTTCTTTTTGAGGTCAAAGTCTTTTGGCTTTTGCTTCAGGTTGGTGCAATTATAATGTACTTAGCCTACTAGTTCTTGCAAGATCATCTTGCTTTAAAGAGTTCAACTGCAGCTTAGCTTCTTTTTTCTTCTTCTCCCTCTCTTTCTGGTTTTGTATCTTAGGCAATTTCTCTTGTTGTAACCACCTTTGAAACATAGTGCTATTGCCATACCGCCATTTATTCAATTTTTTTTTTCCTAAAGCTTCCTCTTTTCTTTTCCACTACTTTAATCATTGATGTTGGATAAGTTTGGCTGTGATTTGTTTGGAGGTATCAGACAGGCAGCTCCATAACGTAGGATGCAGCAGGCAGCTCCATGATGCATTTAGTTGATTAAACTAGTTAAAGTATCAGAGTAAATCTTTCTTTTCCTAAAGGGTGAAGATATTGTAATCTTCTTCTTCCTCTTTCCTTCTCTCACTTTTACTTCCTTTGTAGGGTGGTTGAACTCCTGCTGAACATATTAATCCTATTGGCTTCAATGTTTTGAGTAGATCTAATTTTATGTCTAATCATGCTGAGCATATTAAAATTACATATATGATTGGTTTCAAGACTTCAAAAGTAGACTTTGGAGCTTGATTCACAATGAATTGATTTTGCTCAAACAATCTTTGTAGGAAACTACTTGGTGTCATGGGGGCATGTGCATCAAAACCAAATTCTAGATCCAGAAGGAGGTGGGGTTCTCACTGGTACAGAAGATCCCAAGGAATGATTTCAGCTTCGATTCCTGATGCCACTAAAGCTCAGATTCGGGGTGATGAGCAACACTCTGTGGAACCTGAGAACTCTTCTGCAACCTATGGAAAATCTGAGGTCTCTAATATGATAGTCCATCTCACTCAGTTGAATGGTAATGGTATATTTTTCATCTCTAGCACACCCAAATATCTTATTTAGTTTATATTGTTTTTCTAGTGACATTCAGAGAGGTGAAAAATGCTGCATTTTTTATTTCTCAATTTCATCTTCCTTTGTGTTTGCAGTGATGTGCCAGGAAGATGCATGGTTTGATTCTGTCAGTATCTTGGAATCTGATTCTGATGATGATTTCTTAAGTGTCTATGGAGGTACTATTAGTTTACACTTTAATTGTTCGTCGCGATCACGTAGCAGACCTTCCATATAGGGTTGATTTTATTTTCATTTTCTTGCAGACTGCATTCCCTCGGCAAATGCAGTAGGGACTCAGACATTGCAGTATGAAACTGCTTCATGCTTTATGGATGCCAAGTCTAAGTTGGAGGATGCTAATCCTAGCACTCCATTGACAATGGCACCTGAAAAACATTTCAAAATAGAAAGTCCAAATGATAGGGTTCTGTGCAACTGTGATCCACATAGCAGTTCACATAGAACACAAGGAACAGACATTTACACCAAAAATAAAACAAATTTAAGTGATTCACATGGTGGTTTCAAAGGTTCCAAGGAAGTGCATGAGATGGATGACAAATCTCATGTCAACAAGGCATCGTCGCATATCTGCAAATTGGTTCCTTCTGTTTGTTTTAATAACAAAATTCAGCAGATGCCAAATGGTAGCCTGCCAAGTCAAAATAAAAGATCCTCAGTTATCAAGCTTTCGTATAAAAGAAAGTCATACGATGCAGAAGACACAACTGAGTTCTGTAAGCAACACATTTCAATTTTGTTGTTTTTTGGGGTCTCCTTAGTGATGCTCCAAACTGATATCTGGCTATTTAATGTATTAGGTGCATCAAACAAATTTGTTTATCGCCCAAAAGGAGGAGTGGTTATTCCATGTTCTTCAGGGGAGAAATCAATGCTTGGATGTTGGTCCTACCTTGAACCATCTACCTTTAAACTTCGTGGGCAAAATTATTTCAGGCATGAACTGCTCAGTTTTGTTTGGTTTTGCACTATGCAAAACTGTCACTGCTAGTTGCTAACAAACTAATTTTCTACTTCACTGATTTGAGCTGCATTTTGAATGTGCAGAGATAAGAGGAAGCTTCCTGCACCAAACTATGCACCATATTATCCAATTGGTGTAGATTTGTTTTTATGTCCACGAAAGATACATCATATTGCTCAATATATTGACCTTCCATCTGTTAAGTTACATGACCAAATTCCCTCACTCTTGATTGTCAATATTCAGGTACTACAATGAACTTTTTTTTCACTAGTTCATCATGAGGTTGCATGATTTTTCTGTTTCAGCTCTACATGCCATGAAAATTTGCACTTTCCTGCAGATGCCTACTTATCCGGCTGCAATGTTTCTCGGTGATAGTGATGGGGAAGGAATGAGCCTTGTAATGTACTTTAAGATTTCTGAATGTTTTGACAAAGAAATTCCTTCTAGTTTCCAGGATTTGATAAAGGTTATTTGCCACAATGTTTCTGAATGCACTTCAATATTTGCCACAATACCGAACTATTCTTACCTTTTGTGCAGAGGTTTATTGATGATGAAACTGAAAAAGTTAAAGGCTTTGCGATGCATTCTAGCATTCCTTTTCGAGAGAGATTGAAAATAGTGTCAAGCGTGGTTAACCCTGAGGATCTCTTCCTAAGTGCAGCAGAAAGGAAGCTTGTTCAAGCTTATAATGAAAAACCAGTGCTCTCGCGCCCTCAGCACAGTTTTTATTTGGTAAATAAAGGGTTCCTCTTTCTGCCTCCGATGTGATGAAGTGAGAAAGCTATCAAAATGGTCATGATTGCCTCATTTTGATGTTCACAATTTTGCTATTCTGCATATTCTCAAAGCACAATTTGATATGCTAAAATTTACCCAAAGCTAGTGTGTATATTTCATTTGTAAGTATTTAACAGTATGGCTATTGTTCCAGGGTACAAACTACTTTGAGATCGATCTTGATATACATCGGTTTAGCTACATATCAAGAAAGGGTCTTGAAGCATTTCGGGAACGTCTAAAACAAGGAATCCTTGATTTGGGGCTCACCATTCAGGTTAGAGCAGAGTTTTTCTCTGATTTGGTTAGAAATTCCTATTTGTTGTGTATGCAATGCAGTTCTTCCATGCTGAACAAAGTTCTTAATTGCCATCTTGAGACAACAATCCAACTCAACTTTCCTGTAGTTTTAAGTACTTTAAAAAATGCAGGTGCAAAAGCAGGATGAACTGCCAGAACATGTTCTCTGCTGCTTGAGATTGCACAAGATTGATTTCATTAATCATGGACAGATACCAACCATCGTCACACGTGAAGATGATTGATTCATTCGTCCCCTTGAACAGACCTTATGCTAAAGAGCAAAGAACTGATTGTACCAGAGCAGGGCAAACTCAATGTCTTCTTTACTTTGAAGAGTGCCTGCTGAGGAACTGTCAATTTGACACTCATGTAGATAAAAAAAAAAAGGGTTGCAAAACATTCTAGGAAGCCATTCCAAGGTCTACTTTTTTTTTTTATCCCATCGTATCTATTTTCTTGGACAACAGCTTAAGCAAAAAAACCTTCTCTGACCACAAGTTTGATGTCTTTTCCTCCCAAAGTTAGAACAAACAAGTTTTTACCAGACAAATCAAAGCTTTGACGTTGGCCATCATGTTTTGTTTTCATTTCTATTGAGATTGATAATCACGGAAGGATTAGGGTTTCAATGAAACCACAACACATGATAGTTCTTGATAGTGAAAAGAATGTTTTATGTTACTATTGGATTTCAGCATACATGTATCTTTTACATCAGAAAATGCATGCAAAATAATGTGTTTACAAGGGATTCATGGCTCTACATCTTTACAAGGGAATAGCTCCAATTCAAGGCTTTTGCAGCGTACCCAAACTAAATTGTTAGGAATTTATTTGATGTCACCTTTTGAACTTCTTCAACGAAGAGCTTAGATCTTTGATCGCCACCAGAAATAGATGAATGAGTTAGACACCGCTATAAATGCATCTTCTCCTGACAATGTTATATACAGGAAGTAGTAGACTTGTAGAAACAATTATAAACATCTATAGCAGCTAATCAGTTAATTCAGATGCCATTGCTGGATTAGCGGTTCCTTTCACCTTGGGAAACTCTGTTGATTAACTGTTTTTTACTTCTGTATGCATCTCATCCTGACAAATAAACGTTTACTTCCTCATTCTTCTCCCTGTCACTGAATGTCAGCAGACAACATTAAAACTGATCAAAATTTTTTAAATTAAGTTTCATGCCTCAACGCACCACTCTATCCAAGATTAACTTGAAATATTTAGGAGAAAATTATATTAATAAATGCCGTGCAATGCACACAGTTCTGTAACTCAAATAAATGCCATGATAAGGCACATAACAACCCACTTTTCTTTAAGAAACAAGTAAACTTTGGCTAATTAGCTTCAGGCTTAATGCTAAGTTGTTTCCTATTTTAAGGATTATTTAAAGATTTGGACAACATTTGTAAAAATGTCTTGGCATACCTCTTTGGAACCATGATCTTCTAACTGCTTGCCGAATCTGTCGTTCGTGCTTCTGCAGGAGTTCATCGACCTTGTGAGCCTGAGACAGCAAAGGCCCTGAAAACTCAACTCTGTCTTGGTTGTGGAAGCCCTAATAAGATTTTATCAAAATGAGTTTAGTTAGTCATCAAGGCAAAGTGTTAACGTCAGACATCTGACCAAGCCAGATTAGCTGCATACCAAAAAATTATGTCGCAGTGAAGATGGATCTCCATTGTACAAGGCTTCAGAGAAGTCCTGAGAAGGGAATGCTTCCGATGCATCAAATGATCCTGGATGTTCTAGTTGCGCCCACCTTTTCAGCATTGCAACTTTAACCAACTCCTGTGACTCATGGTGTTTGAAACCAGCATGATGAAGATCACCATTTTGCAGACCCTTGCAGTCTATCTTGCTTTTGACATTTTCAATATTGGATGGATCTCTTGCAGTAGACAAATTTCTTTTTGAATTGCGTCTACTGTGAGATTTTTTATGTGCATCATCTTCTCTCTGCCTCCTTGCCCATGAAAAACCACTGGAAGCAGAAACTTGTAATGGTCCTGAAAAGACAATATCCTGCTCAGAGTTGTGCTTCATGTGACGGCCTTCATCTGGTTTTTTAATTGATGGAATTGACTGGAGATCTACAAACAGTCTGCTTTCACCATCTACTCTTGGGGGATCTTTTTGTTCATTGTGTTCAGTGGCTTCAGCATTTAGCTGTTTATCCTGAAATTAGACGGTATTATTATTGTTATTCACCAATCTTCCACCATTATAACTTGTCCTCCACTAGCTAAATGACTTCACGCCAAAAAAAGGTGAATTACCGTTTTGCTATCTGCTAATTTGCTGAGGCCACCTGATTGTCGCAAAGTTCTATCTGCTTTTAATTGTCTTCTCGTGGCTTCTTGTCTTCCGGCAACTCTTCTTCTAAAAGACATACAAGTATACTAAGTTAAGCACATTCAACATTTGAGTTGCATTTACAATGTTAGGAGGTCCTTTATTGACAATAACTCATCAAAATAGAAACATGAGATTGCAACATATCTTTCTAGGTTATTTTCCTAATGAAATTGATTTATTGACCTCCACTACGAATAGAATTTACCTGCGTGATTCTTCTCGATTCTTTACATCTATCTCTTTAGTGGGCGAGTACTTTGGCAAACTTGAGGGTTCACAAGCAAGAGGCATTGTTCTAAAATACTGAAAGGAAACATATGAAAGAAATCATAGAAGGTAAGGTAAGAATGGTATTGTTAATTGAATGTTTGTTAGATAAACAAAATAATCAATTTGAGGGGCTAAGAGAAAACAATAGCATTGTCTCCGTCTCATAGGGACATATACCAGAATCATACTCACCTCGGATCCAAGGGCACTTGACGCACTACCACGCTTATAAGGTTCGACAGATAGAAAAGTCTCTAACAAACTAACAGCAGTTCTTGGTAGATTTTGGAATGTCCCATAAAGGCTACTTTGATAGGGACGATGTGGTTTGAAAATTGTAGCATGAGGCAACTTGGACTTCTTCCAATATTCTTCTGGTGGTGAACCGCATAGCCTGAATATTTTATGTAATTGTTCAACCTGACAAAGAACAATAAACTTGCATCTTCAAATAGAATAAAAAGGGATAAAGAGTTAGAAAACAAAGGAAACAAGTTTCCAAGTCCAAGAACACTAATGACAAAGTACTTTTAACAAGCAAAATCTAATTGGGATGATGATAACTACACCATTAACGGTTACCAAAGTTGAAAATAGTTTATTATTATTTCTCTAAATAAAGCTCAATGACAACAAAAGATACAAATCCAACCCAAATACTAAGGCCATTATGTATTTTGGTAATTGCTATTTTGGTCTAGGCAATCCATTTCCTTTTTGCTTGTTTTGGAGATCTAATAACACACAAGAGTTTGGCTGGAAAACCTTGAGTTCTAGATATTATTACCTCAGTTCTGCCTTGCAAAATAGGTTTTCCCACAAACATTTCGGCAAAGACACAACCAACACTCCACAAGTCTACAGTAGCTTCATAGTCAGTCGAACCCAACAGTAGTTCAGGCGGCCTATACCATAGAGTCACGACGCGGCTGGTTAGTGGATACTTATGCCCTGGACGACAGAAATTTGCCAGGCCAAAATCAGCCATTTTCAGAATTCCATTATTATCAACCAGAAGATTTGCTCCTTTTATGTCCCGGTGTATAACACCATGTGAATGGCAATGCTCAAGTCCAGATAGCAACTGATACATGTAACACTTAACCTGCAAATCATGGACAGATAGTTAAAGTCCATACTTCAGCATGTAACCACTAGGAAATTTATGGAAACACTTCCTGTTGAGCATTCAAAGAATATAATCAAACCTGAGATTCAGAGAGTACGATATCAGGCGAAGTGGAAAGTCCCGCAAGATCATGCTCCATATATTCAAATACAAGATAAAGGCTGCATGATAATCGAGAAGCAATCAACCCTTCCAACTTCATAATATTTGGATGGTCAAGCGTGCGCAGGATCTTTATCTCTCTGGCCATAAACCTAACACTCTCTGGTTCAAAATTGTCAAAGCGCACCTTCTTCAACGCAACCATCTTTCCAGTGTCAAGATCACGCGCTCTAAACACACTGCTATAAGTACCTTGTCCAACCTACATATGCAAAAATTCAGCTACAATGACATCAAATCACAATTAATTCAGAGGCAACAAAGGAAAGCCTGGTGAACCTGAATTCCAACCGATAGTTTTGCAATTAAACTATTACAGTTGGTCTAGCAAAATTAAGGAAACATCTTGATCCTACTAATGAAGCAACAAGAATACAAACTATTACAAAAAGCCAAAGGTGGGGCTTTTTCAATTGTACATACGAGTTGTTAAAAAATGATAGGCAGATGGATAAATGGTCATGATCTCAGCATTACCTTCTCCAGTTTCTCAAAGGAGTCAGCTTTAAGAGGCACCCAACCCTGAATAGCTTCCCCGGCCACGGCACTGAGCCAAGAGGGCCACCCTGCAGCGACCTGCTCCCCTTCTATGTATTTGTGAAGGTTCCGCAACCGTAGGCTCTGTAAGTTAGTATTATCCGAGCTCACCTTCCCATTTTCCCCAGATTCAAGGCGACTCTTTTCTTCCTCCCTCTCCGGCTGGCCGTTCTCTGTTCCCTCTCCTGTCCGGTGCCGCCGTAAGGACGCTGCGGTCGGCCCCGCCCGCTTTCGGTGGTTCTTTAGAATGCCGGCGGAATCAGCGACCGGCGTAGCCGACACCGCATTCTTCGACGCAACGCAGCCCATGGCCGCCGGGTCCTACAGCATTAGCGAGGCCGTCGGAGATAAAAAAAAATGCCTCGAATCAAGGAAAACTAGGGAAGGCGAAGGAGCCCACGGAGTTGAAGATTAGGGGGAGGAGGCAACCCAAACCAGTAGATGAGACAAATCGGGTGGCCCGGAGATCGGGAAGCGCTGGAAGCACCCTTGAAATAGGAAAAAAAACGACACCTTTGGGATGCAATCTTTAGGGTTTCTCCTTGCTGGCGAGATTAGCGGCGGATGGGGCGATTCGTAGGTAGGACCTCGCAACGGAAGAGCATGAGAACGATTGAAAAGGATGGAAACGTAGGAAGGCAGAACATGCCACCCCTGGCGCGCTCAGTCAAATCAGATTGGGTGACATGCGAATCCTTCCCCTGCAGAGCTTGAGTTATCGAATTAATGAGCCGATTTAAGAACTAGATTAAAATTTTAGTACAGACGAGATAAATACTTCTTTTACACGTCAGTCGTGATTTCGAGAATTAATAGGTATTCATAATTTATCTATTCCATCCGACTATGAGGCGCTAAAATAAAAACGACAATTTATTTGAAGATATGCATAGCTTTTTAAATTTAACCAAAGTGAATGCTACTTTATTTATGAAGGATATTTTTTTTTACGTGCTCTCACTAATTTACTCGCTTAATAAATTCAACTTTTTTTTATCATTTCTCTCTTCTTTTATCCATTATTTATGATTCTGTCCGAGAATACACTCGACGGACGCTAAGGACGTGACGCTCTCTGCTGTCTTCAGATGACCTTCAAGATGATGCAGACCTCCGCCGAACCTGCAACAAAGCCGAGTTGGGAAGGGGTTCCAGGCAACGACCCTCCGATTGTAGCTATAGTGAATAATATCGCATACCTCCGTCGAAGTATGGGGGTCCTTATATAAGATCCCTTGGAGGGGCGTGCACGCTTCTCGAGGCGTGCATGCTTCCCAAAGCATACCTCAAAATAGATGTGCCAGAGAAAGCGTGTCTGACGCCATACCACAACCGTCCGGGCATATTTCTGGCATGACAACGGAAACTTTCCCCGTACGATTCTCTGTCCGGTCCGGACGCCGACCATGCTGTCCGTCGGTGGCACATGTCTCGAGAAGGATATTGACAGTTGTCCCATTTGTCCCCTTCTGCGTCTTTTGTCTGTTACTGGGCCGAGCGGGAGGGCTGCTCGGCCACCCTGGCGTCTGGGAGTGGAAGCGTGTTGGACCGAGCGAGAAGGTCACTCGGTCACATACTCAGACGGGGAAGGAACCTTAAGTTGATCTGCAGCTCGGCCAAGCGGAAAGGCCGCTCGGCGTATCAACTCTTTTATATGACTCATGAGCGTCAAAAACCTGACCTGTGGTCGAGCTGTCTCCGCGTCAACCCTGGCGCTATCCCGGCCGACCATCCAGGTGACCTCCCGATCGGCAACACATTTAGGTGGACCATCTTGACTATGACTTCCACGTGTCGTTGACCCCCACCCGGGTGGGCCCCCTATCCTTACTACCGGATCAACCGTGTTATCAAGATTCATCTCCAAATCGTCTGACCAGAGTCACCCATTTTTCAAAATGTTGCACCATGCAATAAAATTCCAGTGGAACTCGAAATGCGACAAAGCACTGGAAGAACTTAACAAATACCTTACTTCCCTACCTGTACTGGCAAAGCCCATCACCGGCGTGTCACTCTGGATATATTTGTTGCCCACAGAGTATGCGGTTGGCTCAGCGTTGGTGCGGCAGAATGACTCTGAACAACAGTCAGTGTATTTCTTAAGTCATATATTGAAGGATGCAGAGTCCCGCTACACTTGTCTCAAAAATTGGCATTCAAACCAGTACTCGCCGTTCAGAGGCTCTATCCATACTTCCTCTCACATCCTATCATGGTGCTAACTAACAACGTGCTAGGAAAAGTGCTCCTTAACCTGAAGGCATCTAGACAACTAATCAAATGGAGCATCGAGTAGTGAGTTTGATATATAGTATCAATCTCAGACGGTAATCAAGGCCCAAACCTTAGCTGATTTTGATACTGAGGTACAAAACGCTGAGCCGGACATGACTTGGAAGATATATATGGACGGTTCATCCACCTATCAAGGAATTGGAATCGACATCCTCTTAATATCGTCGCACAAGGATAGGATGTAGTTGTCTGTACATCTGGATTATCGGACTACAAATAATGAGGCAGAATATGAGGCCCTGATAGTCGGCTTACAAGCAGCTCAGCATATGAGAGCCACAAGAGTTCTTATCCATTCATATTCGCAGCTGGCAGCTCAGCAATTATCAGGGATGTTCGAGATAAATAACGCTTGGCTCAAGCTGTATGCCGAAGTTTTCAAAAAATTGAAGATGAGTTTCCAAGAAGTAATAATATAGAAAGTCCCCCGGTCAGACAACTAGTATGCTGATGAGCTAGCCAAGTTAGCAAGTTCTTTATCTTCGGTCGTCATAGATAAGTCGGTTGGGTGTCACCTGACCGAGCACCTGCAAAAAACCTTATATTTGGTCGGCCATTATCCTATTAATCATAAATTCATCCAGCTATGAGCCTCTCCTTTCTCTCTCGACCGTGACCTCTACATCACCCGACAAGCGTCATATGGGTTATGATAAGTTGGCCTGTCGGATGACGTGGAGGTCACGGTCAAGAGAGAAAGGAGAGACTCATAGCTGGATGAATGTATAATTAATAGAATAATGACCGACCAAATAGAAGATTTTTCACAAGGGCTCGGTCAGGCGATGCCCGACAGAGCTTAAAGGCATTTAACCTTATACATTTTTAGTATATTACTGAGCGAGTGAAGGTCGAGCGAGCACCAGTGTGCTTATATGTGCTTTGCTGGACAAAGACTAACCAACCTTAAAGACACTTAGCCTTATAAAACTTTTAGTATATTACCGATCGAGTGAAGGCCGAACGAGCACTAATGTGTTTATATGCGCTCGGCCGGACAAAGTCCGACCGAGTTTAAAGACATTTGGCCTTATAAAGCTTATAGTACATTATCGACTGAAACATACTTAACAAAAGATATTCCCAATATATACATGATCGGCTTGAATGACCGGCTGAGACAGATTTAACAGAGGATGGTATACAAGTAGTAAACAGCTTTATGACAGCTTGGTGAATTTGGCGAGAAATATTCTCTAGAAGCTTCTTCAGTTACAAGGACATGTTCCTATTCATATTTCATCAGGAATATGAGTTATAAATGACAAAAGAGGTACATCTGGGTACAAAAAAAGATTCCTT
>JBBMJZ010413112.1:9416295-9444544 GCA_037833815.1 Zingiber zerumbet
GAATGTCGGCCGCTTGGATGGATCTCTATGAGTGCTTTCATATTTACTTTGCCGGTCGATGAAAAAATTTCATAATATTGAATCGATCACCCACCTTTAAGATTAGTCAGTTTAAAAAATTAGATATCTGAATTATAAAATAAAAATAAATCATGTGGAGATGATATATGATAGGATGGCAGCGTTGGCCAGGGGAATAACCTATGGCGATCATTACCCTCCTAATCAGTGGGTGATACGCTCTATAGTACACAGCAAGCCTCGACTATCATGTGATTCCCAGCGCAAGCACAAGCCTCCTGCGTTAGTGTTGGCTTAGTCATTAATCACGTCGCATGTAGTGGAGGTTTATGTTGTCGTGCCTCACCCCATGACCAAAATTGCATTATGCTCTCCCTGAGCATAATAGCTTTGTTGCCCAACAGAGTTAGTGTGCAGGACTTGCTTAATATGCAAAGCCCCGCTTCACCTTCCTCCCCACGTGTTATCACGCGATAACCGATTTGGAGTTTAGTGCAGGTGATAAGCACAATTGTAATCATGTAATGTTGAAGATTACTCATATTTGGCTGACACTGGGCACGACAGTGCTAGGAGGCACGACCTAGCCATATCAACCATTGTGGGCACAAGCATGGCTGTGTTAGGAGGCACTGTCGTGCCGTGTCAGCCACTATGGGGATGAGCATGGTCGTGCCATTAGACACGACCTAACCATGTTTGGGCCTAGAGCGAGCAAGCCCATGGCATGAGTGTGCCTAGAGTCACGATTTGGCCATGCCCCATGCTAGAAGCTCCAAGAGTTGTAGGTTTTTAGGTTTACTTGGTATTTTTTTAGTCTAAAAAATAATGTATGACTTGGGTTGTATATATAAGATCTTTGTAACTCTAAATCTAATTCCAATAGAGAGTTTTTGGTCGTTTATGGAGTAGGCACATCATCGAACCACAATAATTCATTGTCATCTTCTCTCCTCTTTTAATTCTTCTTCCTCTTTGGTTTCTTCCTTGGTGATTCTTCTCATTTGTTGTGGCATGATCTCAAACATTGGTATTAGGGCCAAGGCATCATGTTTGGGATATATTCTATGAAATTTGATATTGTGAAGTTCAACGAAATTGGAAAGTTTAGTTTGTGGCAAAGGAGTGCTGGTGCAACAAGGCATGGTGAAGGCGCTAGGCAAAAAGAAACCAAAAGAAAAAAAAAGGTCAAATTGGGAGGAACTATAAGCAAAGATGGTAGCAACTATCAAACTTTGTCTAATAGATGATGTGATGTATTGTGTTTTGGATGAGGAATCATTGGTGACATTTTGGCATAAACTGAAAAGTCATTACATGTCCAAGTCATTAATGAACAAGCTCTATCTTAAGTAGAAATTGTTCAGGCTTAAGATGTTAGAGAGCACAGATTTGAGTCAGCATATTAAAGTCTTTAATCAGATTGTAAGTGATATAAAATGGGTTAATGTGAAGATCAAAGATGAAGACAAGATGTTGATGCTATTAAATTCTCTACTGTCATCTCTTATGTACGAGAATTTAGTTACAACTCCAATGTGGGGGAAGGAACCCTCAAGTTAGAGGAAGTCATAGGTGCTCTTTTGGGATTTCATCAGCAGAAGAAAGGTAGTGATGAGACATCTCAAGGTGAAGGGCTCATGGTGAGAGGTAATGAGGAACGTGGTATAGGCAAGGATCGATATGGTTCAAGCAATGATAATAAGGCCGGATCTAAATCAAGGAAGAAGAAAGAGATCATGTTTTATAAGTGTGGTATAAAGAGTCATTTTAAGAGAGATTGTCTAGGGAAAAAGAAAGCCAATACAGAGAGTAAAGATGGTTCATCGAAAACTACAAATATAAAATAACCAAGCCTTATCCCACTAGGTGGAGTCGGCTATATAAATCCTTTTACGCCATTGAGCTCTATCTCCTACTATATCATCATTTATATTTAAATAAATTTATCTTATTTTATTATTACTAACCAAGTCTTTTTTAGTCTTTCTCTTTCTCATTTGATATGTGTGTTTGTCATAGTTTTACATCACCTAACTGGAGCATTTATTTGTCGTCTAAGTAAATATTCATACCATCTTAAACATGTCTTTTAGAGTTTTTTCTCAATAGATGCAACTCTAACTTTCTTTCTAATGCTCTCATTTATTATTTTGTTCATCCTTATATGTCCACACGTCCACTTTAACATCCTCATCTCTGTAACTCTCATCTTCTACTCATGTGCTCGAGTCATAGCCCAACATTCAGCTTCATATAATATAGCATGCCTAATTACGATTTTATATAACTTTACTTTAAGTTTTAGAGGTACTTTACTGTCACATAAAACACTCAACGCTCCTCTCTATTTCAGCCATCCTGCTTGTATTTTATATAAGACATCCCTATCAATCCCTCCATCATTTTATAAAAATGATTCTAAATATTTAAAGCTCTTGATTCCAGGCAACTCACCCTCTTTTATCTTAACAATTGTCTCATTACTTCTAATATTGCTAAACTAAAATTCCATAGATTCTGTCTTTAATCTACTAATCCTAAAACCTTTCCCTTCTAGTATTTTTTTTTACTAAGATTCTAGTTTAGCATCTACTCCTTCATGTGTTTTATCTACTAAAATAATATCATCTGCAAACAACATACACCATGACACTGTGTCTTGAATGTGCGCAGTGAGTTCATCCATAATTAGTGTAAAAAGATAGGGATTAGAGTTGATCATTGATGTAACCCTATCTTTATTGAAAATGCTTCAGTTACCCCACCTGAAGTTTTTACTCTGGTTGTTACATCCTCGTACATATTCTTAATTAGTTCAATATATGTTACACTAACACATCTCTTTTCTAGAATTCTCCATATAATTACTCTTCAAACT
The DNA here is from genome assembly GCA_037833815.1 of Zingiber zerumbet. Lineage (NCBI taxonomy): Eukaryota > Viridiplantae > Streptophyta > Magnoliopsida > Zingiberales > Zingiberaceae > Zingiber > Zingiber zerumbet. The sequence continues at coordinate 9,419,198 of JBBMJZ010413112.1, forward strand.
CTATCCTAAGTTTTTTTTAAGTCAATCAATATCATATATAGATTTTATTTTTGCTCCTAATATTTTTTAATTAATTATCTAAGAAGATGTATAACTTCTATTGTCGACCTTCCAAGCATGAACCAAAATTGATTTCGATCACTGAAGTCTCCTTCCTTAATCTTTTTTCTATTATTTTTTTCCAAAATTTTATGGTATGACTTATTAGTTTAATACCCCTATAGTTTATATAATTTTGTACGTCTCCCTTATTCCTATATAACTGAACTAGAGTACTTATCCTCCATTGATCAAACCTTTTTTTCATTTTCAATATCATGTTAAATAATTTTGTAAGCTATTCAATACCTTATTTCCCTAGGCACTTTCATACCTTTATCGAAACATCATCTGGTCCAACGGCTTTTCCATTGTACATCTCATTTAAAGTTTATTCTACTTCTAAAGTTTGAATTCTATGATAAAAATTAAAATTTCTATGCTCATTTGACCTACTAAATTACCTAAGTCAAGTTGGTCACTTAAACCTTCATTAAAAAGTTGATAAAAATATCTCTTCCACCGCTCTTTTATTTCTCCATCGTTTACTAATATCCTATTAGATTCATCTTTAATACATTTTATTTGGATAAGATCTATTATTTTCCTTTCTCTCACTTTAGCTATTCTATAAATATCTCTTTCCCTTTTTTTATCTATTTTTTAATATAATCATTCAAAAGTTTCATTCTTTGCTTCACTCACTACTTTTTTAGCTTCTTTCTTAGCTATTTTATATATATTTTTTAAGTTTTTCTCATTTTTACAAACATATAATTCCTTATAAGCTATTCGTTTTTCCTTCACTTTCTCTTGTACTTTCACATTCCACAACCAAGATTCCTTACTTAGTGGTGCATGTCCCTTTGACTCACCGAGTACACTCAACTTTGATAACATGTTATCCCATATTGCATTAGAGTCATCGAATATTGCACCTAATGCTTGTACTTCTACCTTCTCCTTAAATACATTTTACTTCCCATCCTTTAACTTCCACAACTTAATTCTAGGAGTTGTATATATTTTCTTTCTATTAATACTATGTTTAAAGCATATATCTAATACTACTAATCTATGTTGGGTAGTTAAGCTTTCTTCAGGGATGACTTTGCAATCTTTACAAATCCTTCTAGCTTCTTCCTAATCATAAGAAAGTCAATTTATGATTTATTATTTCCACTTTTAAACATGACTAAGTTTTATTCTCTTTTCTTAAAAATATATTAGCTAATATAAGGTCATATGTTATTGCAAAATCTAATATAATTTTTTCTTCCTCATATCTCGTTCCAAACCCATAATTCCCATGTGCCCTCTCATATTCCTCATTTTTCACTCTAACGTACACATTTAAATCATCTCCTATTAAAATCATTTCACTTGGTAGAATATTTTATAATATTTTATCTAAGTTATCCCAAAACCTTGATTCGGTAGCTTCATCTAATCCTACTTGCGGTGCATATACGCTAATTATATTCATAGTTTCTTTCGCCACTATTATCTCAAGGGCTACAATTTTATCCCCTTTTCTAACTACTCCTACAACTTCATCCTTTAACAACCTATCTACAATAATACTCACTCCATTTCTTGCTTTACTCTTTCCAGTGTACCATAACTTAAAATCCGAGTTCTCTATCATCTTTACCTTCTCACCTACCCATTTTGTCTCTTGTACACACAAAATACTAATTCTTCTTCTAATTATCGTATCTACTACCTCCATTGATTTACTAGTGAGAGTTTCTATGTTCCATGTTCCAAATCTTAGATTATTAGTTTTCCTATCATATTTGTTCTTATTCAACATATGGTGTGAGAACTCTTGCCTATTTAACACTACACCCAAGTTCTCATGAAGATATAGCGGTCCTTACTGACATTACAGTCGAGCCTGTAACATGAACTCTTGCATATTTAGCACTACACCTAAGTTTTGGAGATATAGCAGTTCTTGCCGAAACGTTACAGTCAAACCTTGCAACGTGTTCCTTCAGGGGAACAACCTAGCATTAGCACAAAAGTTTAATGGATTCATTCATTGAATATTTGTCATAGTTTTAACGCTGGCTGGCAACCTAACGCAACCCTCCTCCTTTATCCAGGCTTGGGACCGGTCATGACCTGTCGTCAATCATTGAATGGAATTCACAAGTATAAAACTAACTGGACGAACAGGGTGGCTGACACATTACATGATGGGTATTCCTCAAGGAAAAGTGAATTTAACAGTGGAGGATTTAGTAGCAAAAATTGGGGATTCAAAAAGGGTATGTATACTGGAAAGTTTGTTTTTGAATTCTTTATTATAAGAACAGTTAAATCAATTCCATAAGATAAAATTGAAAATTTATCAAGTTCCGGATTTGAAATTTATCAGTTAATTGATTCCTCACCCAAACCCAATTCAATGTTATTAATAGGATATTGACTAAACAGGAAATGGAATGGACGCTTTTTATGTCATGACTATTTCTATAGTTAAAATCTTTTCCTAGAAATTTATATTAATATTTTTAAGTTTCCTTCTCTCTTATACCTTAAGCGGGATCCCGCATAGCGGGAGATTCGTGCACCGGACTGCCCTTCTCTCTTATACCTTCTTATAGTTTAAGCTGCAAAAATTTTAAGATGCTTCAGAGTAAATTTACCTAAGCTTTAGAGCTATGACAATTTTTTCAAAAATATCTTATTTTCCATAATGAGCCCAAATAACTAAGTGTAAGATTGCATACAACAGCCATGACAAACACTTGAAAAACAAAGAAACTTCAATGATTTCTTTACAATGAGGGAATTTGAGGGGATGGCAAGGATAGATTGTCCTTTGTTTCACCTTCTTTAGAAAGGAGAGGGAGAAATCTCATCTGTAAGTCCATCCCCATACCTAGGGTGACAATTTTCCCCACAATTCAGGGCCCCAAGGGGAAAACCCAAAATGGAGGCGGGTTCAAGGTTGGGGATGTCAAAGCCCCCACCCCACCCCATTGCCATCCCTACCCATACCCACAATAGTGATTAGTTTTCCTCTTTCTCAAATTAGAGTACACTGTCCTTCCCCTACATTTCTTTTCCTTCTACAGTTGCTAACAAAATTCCAAAGAATATAGCAGAAGGAATCAAGTGAAGCAAGGAAAATAAACAACGCAAAAAAAGTTTTTGAAATTGTAATGGTAACACTAGCTGATAATGATTAAGCTAAAAAAAAATGAAGTATAGCACAAATGAAAACTTTCAAGGAATGAAAAATTTTCAAGCCATAATACACAGCAGATTGAACATATAGACTGTGATTACGTAGACGCCAAACTAACAATACTGCCTTAAGATATATTAAAATGAAAATAATCAAAGGGAAAGATCAGGTAATTTGGCTCAGTTAATCAACCAAGCTGAGTATGCATGCCTGAATGATAAACTTGCTAAACCGAGAAAGAGTCCAACAAGAGATACTCCGAATAAGTGGAAATTTATCATCAAAAAGAGGAATGAGGAATTTGACAATCTGCAACAAAATAATAGTGTCAGTTAGTTAAAACATAGAAATGAGTTCACGAGGGATTACAATTGAGATTCAAAAAAAAAATGACAGCAGACGAACATTTTTATGTTAGAATAGTAATTAGTCATTGTTTATTCATGCAATAGAAATCAATTCTGTGAAGAGGCACAGTTTTTGAGGCAATACATGCTCCTTACCCCTAAAATTACTTGGACAGAAATCATGAAGGGGTTGATCAAACTTCTACAGAATTGAATTTGCCCAAAAACTCATCCACCCAGTTTTAGGAGGAAGTGGAGGGAGAAAGCAAAGAGAAAACAAAATGTCCAAAAATCCATTTGCATGATTGCTCTCAATGCATTGCTCTGCCAATGCCCTGGTGAGCACAATATGCAACATGGACATGAGCCTCACGTCTGATGGGTCTGAAGCTGGGGCAAGGGTGGTTGGCATTGCGGTAGAAGTTGGGTTCACCACATGAAGGCAGGCTTAGGTGCAGTGTTTGAACTCCATCCTCTCTCAACCATCACCCTCCCTTTTCCTCCTCTCTTGACTGCATCTCTCCCTCCCTCCCTAGACAGCTTTCCACCTCTTCTATTCTACTGTAATAAGGCCACCTCCTCACTCTCCCCTCCATTCCTCTTCATTCCTTCCTCTTTCTATCTCCCCTCTTCAAAGGGCTGAGGCATGTGGATTTCAAAATCTTTAACACTAGGTTCTTCTCTTGCTCTCTATCCTAGGATCATCATTTTATGATCATCTAATTCTCCAACCTTCTAGGTTTCCTTTGTCACCTTTTCATTTCTCGTAATAGCTACCAACGAAACAAAATTCAATCTTCCCAACAAAATCAACATGAATCTTAGTAATTCCAGCCATCAAATTTCAAACAAGGTAAGATATATGCTCAGTTCATTTCTTTTAGGTGTCTAATTTCATTCAAAGTTGATCTCAACTAACCTAGAATAGCATGAGACATAGTAGTCCACCAATGACAGAATTACATAAGCTATGAGTATGATATTTAGTTTTGGTGACAAAGTCCAGCCTTTTATCTCAATAAGCAATTGTTTGTCATAAGCTAGCTAGCTAGCAAGAGAGATTAAATTCTCACAACAATAACCAATAACAGGTACCCAAGTGTTGCAAGACTCATACTAGGTTTTCGAAACTAAAATTTAGGTAATGGAATTCCAAAATACAGATATACAGATTTTTTTTACAGTAAACTAAAACATACATGCAGAACAATGCATGTATAAACAAAAATCAATTCTACACAACAGTGTGATGGTTAGAATATAACTAAGTACCTATTCACGTAACTAGTGAGAAAGATATACCTCAGGAAGATGAGGGTAGAGTCCATTAATGCATCCCTCTGCTATGGCACCAATAGCCAAAACAGCAGCCTCTCTCTCCTTCCAACTAGTGTCACTTGTGAGTGATAGCTTTTGCTGAAAAAGTTTTAAAAAAAACAGTCAGAATGATTAGAAATGGACAAGCTCTAATCAAATGACATTGATTTATCATATAATTAGAGACAGATCACTACATAATATATGTGGTCCAATATATTAAAACATGTAAGCATATCTAGATGTACTATAAGGCAATGCAAAATTGAGGACATAATCCCATAAATGTTTTCAAGAACCATGATCTAAAATAGCAGTTCTTGTACTTTTGTATGGGCTTCAGTTCCTGATCTGAATGGTATTGCACCGGCACCAACCAATGGCCACATACGATATGGACAGACTCAGATCAACCGTGCAGGAAATGGAAGAAGAGAAAGAGGAAGGTGAAGCTGTTGCTTCTGAATCTTTCTCAGTTATTTTTAATCTAGAGGTAGGAGGGATCTAGGAACAGCTAATATTAAATTTCAAGGAACTAGGAACATGGTTTTAGAATAGCATAGAAAAGAGGCTGCTTCTGTGACTCACTCCCTTCATAATTGGAGTGGTAATAAAGGCACTGAACCATCAGCAATAACTTCCCCTCTTTTCTTCAAATCTAAGCAAAGATAACTATTATCAGGAGCATGAAGAACTAGGCTTCTCACTTCCCTGCTCATGGAAATTTAATTGGAAGCACTGATTTATAGCCTTATCCAGTATGAGTATTACTTATTTTGCTAGTTTGTCTTTTCTTCTGTTGATTTTGTATTTCTCTGTACAAATTTCACTTCTCTTGTGGTTGCAAGTTGCAACAGTCATTAACTTTAGCCAATAGTTTACTATTTTTTAAAAAAAAATGATGCAACTGTCACTATTCAAAGTATCTCATTACTAGGAAGTGAAACCCAATCAAACATTTTACTATGATAGTAATAGTATACGTAGGTGTTGAGATTACCTGTATCAAAGGCATTAAGGTTGGAAGAATCTCATCTCCAAAAACAATTGAAAGAATATCTAATCCAGCCGCACTAGATTTTCTTAAATTCCAAACATTGACTGTGTCCTCATCCTGTGACAACAAGAAAACACATAAATCGGTGTTCAGGTGACTAGAACATAAGCAATCACATCAATCACTATTCATTATACTCTTGCAATAGCTTGTTGGCATTATGAGTTATCGAGAAAAACATATGAAAGAAACATAAAAGCGATAAGAACATACATCCTCTGTGATTTCAGATCCATGAAAACGAGATGAATGAAAACGAGGCTTCAGATCCTGTTTATTGATACAAAAATCTATGTCATTCCAAACACAATAAAAAGTAATCAGCACATGATACTCAAAAATGGGCAAACATCTGTCTTGTAGCAAAATAGTCTTAAAGCAAGACGAATACCTGATCCCTATCTGGAAAAGATTCATCTTCCTGCAAGCAAAAGAATCCAATTGACCAAACCAAAAATAGCCATAAACAAAACATAGTTTGAACTAAAGCACACCTCAGCATCAAAAAGTGCCTCATCATCCTCAGCATATGCCATATTGGACAATAGAACCTAAAAAATTATGTATTTACTTGCAACCATTTTTAAAGTAAGTAGAAAGAATGTTAGCTTTATCTGCTGATCTGATTAAAGGCTTACTGGAATCAAGTGTGGTAAATAATCTCTTAAACCATCGGGTGGCAAGGTACCATCACAGTATGCAGACCTGAAACATTAGACAACAAACTGCATCAGCAAAAGTGACACTTGGTCAAATTTCTTCTTCATTATGCAGAACATATAACTTTGTTTGCTGACAAAGCAAAACTAACGATTTTGAGATCCAAGCTCATGCTCAATATATCTGAGTAAAGAACAAGTACATTATCTTCAAATTCTAGTGTTAATGCTAGTCAATATAAGTCCAGTTTTTACATCAATTAGGCAACCAAAACTAAAAGATTAAGTGTGCACTACCATGTGCAGCATATATCATTCATTAGATAATTACATTTGAATCTTTATTAAATCAAAGCTAAGAAAAAAAGTATCAATACTTGAGAATTAAGCCAAATCAGATAAGTGTCAATGAAGAAAGGAACAACTCCTTATTTGAGAGTAATTTATAGTGTTGAAGCATGCCAGCGGTGGTACATGAAAATTTATATAGGAATAGCCTTTTTCTAAGGTAACACCCATTTGTAATTGAAAAATAAATTACATAGGCCACTATTTCATGTTTAATGTATTTTGTAAACCAAAATCTATATAGTTTACCTTTAAATTACAGAGAAGTGTTTATAATGTGTTTGAAACTGGAACCTTTATCCTTTTGTGGTATGATTTTTGAAAAGCATCAATTGGTATTAGAACCTAGCAAAGAAATTATGCTAGATAATGATTATTATAAAATAATTAGTGATTTGGTAGCTACTATTTTGCATGCATAATCCTAATTGTCTAATAGTTGCTCCCCAACAACACTTACTGCACAATTTATTATTGAATTATTGTGAGAAAAAAATATTCTAAAGCTTATTTAATTTAGTAACTTATGTAAATATTAAATCAATTTCCAAATTAGAGAGTATAAAATAATCTACGAGGAGTTATTTGAGCCTTTATTTTGCATATTACTTTGGTAGTGGAAAAGTCACAAAGAAGGTATCCACCTCTAGATAAATCGTACCATTTTCACACTCATTCAAATGGGTGACCAAAAAGAAAGAAAATTAAATTTAAGCTTAACTCATCAAGGATCAAGATGAGACAAAAGATTCAATTACTCCTTGCTAATTGGAAAGGATGTCCAAAGAAGAAGATTATAACAAAGATTAACTTTACAAGAAATAGATCAAAGATCAAGATGCACCGAGTTCTCACTTGTTAAAGAGTCGACCCAAAAAAAAGTAAAACTCAAGAAAGCTAATGAAAAAAAACATGATGATTCTATTATTGTTTATGTTTGGAAACAACAAACTAAGAAAGACATAGACATCTCGCCGAGACTCTTCCCTCGTTGACAACGTTTACTAGAATTCTAGCTAGGATTGGAAAAGGAGTAGCTAGATCAACAAGTTTTCTAAATCCAACTTAATGTGACCAAATTTTAATTAATCCCACTCTTTTCCACTTCCAAAGTGACCAAATTTTAATCAGTATTTAATTTTTAGTGAAATTTAATTTATTTATAGGTAATCTTTTGGAATCCATAATTTTAAACTTCTCTTCTAATTTGTGAATTATAGAAATTGGGTCAGTTTTGCAGATATTGAACCAGCTCAAGTGAGTTGTATTGGTATTGATTGATTTTGGCAATTGTGATTAAGTACCAACTATTTCCATTATTTCTTACAATAGTAAATGCAATTGAAATATGAAACACAAGTGATCAGGCATCTGAGAGAATAACAAATATGCTTCACCTTTCTAGTTTTTTTAATATTAGTAATGAGCACAAACTATATGAAGAAACAAATTTATTTGTCCTAGAAAAAGCCAAATGTGTTGTGTTTCTATAAGTGCACTAGGCAAACTCAATTAACTTACCAGAATTCACAGGCCTGAAGAGCAACTTCATCATCAGGGTCTTTGTTGGCTTGCAAGATAAACTCAATCACATTTCTCAAATGGGGCTGTAAGATTCAAGACAAAATGTAAGTTAGTTTTGATGACCCACAAAATGGAACAACAACAATATCTATAGTGGATTCAATAAACTCTGAGATTCTGAAGTAGGAATCAAGACAGTTTACTTAGCATTAAATCAGCAAACAGCACAACATAACTAATAAACCAAGAAAGGAGAACAAGCTCATGGTTTAATGTACAATATTTTGTATAATCAGCATCCACATTTCAATATGTGCTACCATGCCATGGTTGTGCTAGAAGAAATGCTAATCCTACTATTTTAGAATTCCACAACATCTTCCCATTGTGATGTTTGTCCAAGATAGAATGGCAAAAGAACACAACCAATATAGGCAAACAATAGAAATACAAACAAATCCACCTGAAAACCAAATAATTTTTTTTTACATACCTCTAGGAAGGATGGTCGAACTTCTATAAGTTGCACAAAGGCAGAACAAACCTGTGTATCAAAGAAAACAAACATAGATCGGTGAAAGATCAAAATGCTCAAGGTAAAAATACAAGCACAGAGAGGTGAAAGATCATAATGCTAAAGGTAACCAAACAAGTGTTTTTATTTACAACATTCCATGTGATGACAGCATAATCTGATCTAAACAAATATGGGTCCGAATTTAAGTTGAAAAGCATGCACTGATGAGCAAATAAGATGTTGCTGCAAGAATGTTATCAATGTGATCCATCTTAAGCCCAATTGTTATGTACTGTTCTAACACCTTATCATCTACGACTGAGTTTTATAAATCTTAATGAGAAATAAGCTAAAGCATTGCAAGAGTTGATAGATAGCACACCAATTTTCGGACATCTGCTGAAGGATCTCGAGCAAGATGAAATAGGCCTTGAAGGTACTGGTCCATGGACATAAACAAAGCCTGAATAAATGATTCAAACTAGGTTAGGGAAACTTCAACTAAGTCTGGCATTGCAGAACAAGAATGACATTGTATTTCACTTACTGCAGGCATGGCTACGATAAACTGATTAATAGAACCCAATGATAGCTTCCTCAATATAGCATGTGGAGACTGAAAAAACTGTGCCAGAGACAAGAAATGAACAAATTTTTAATTGTTGTCCTAGTTATTGTTACTCATAGACACCTACAAACCACTTCAAGAGAGTAGCTAAAATTACCTGCAGCAATCTGGGCATAAAAATATTAATGGGACGCTCAGATAATCCAGGAACATCTACATCAAGTTCTTCAGGAATGTCCTCGCATATCTGCCATGACAATGTAATAATAACTTTCCATAATAAAGTCTACAACACGTTACAAGATAAAAATTGAAATTTGATCAAATCAACAGTTTTTCTTTGATCATCACAGTTTTTTTTCATTTTATCCTTAAACATTCCAAGTTATTGATATCTCAATTCCAGCATGTTTTTTGTTTGGCAGAGATGAAGTTGCATAAGAAAATTTACCAAACAAGACCATTCAATTCAACAAAATAATCAAGAGAAAAAAAAATAGGAGTTAGAGAATGATTGCTAGCTACGAATGTTATAGTAACACAGATGTACTTTTAAGAAACATCTCTATCAATATAGTGCTGTCAAAGCATATTAAGCAGCCAAACATTGGTTTGTCACTCAGAAGTGCTCTCAATAAAGCATGTCAAAGAATACACATTGCACAAAAAAAAGGATGAGAATAGTCAAAACTCAAAAGAAACATTTAGAAAGGTTCAGTTTCAATTCAATAAGAAAAAGTAATTAACGGCGGGAAAACTGTGGTTGTCCTCAATCATTGCATTTTCAACCAACTGCAAAAGTAACTTAATAAAGTTTAAAAAAAAAAATCTGTCAAGTGCAATTATAAATTATCATAACTCCACAAAAGATAGATGATTGTTCCTGTCATGACAAATTGAATCTCTAATTAGATCCCTGGTCTACATTTCCTCAATCCAATAACTCAACCATGATTCTATCTGAACTACACTGCTAATGTTTTGGTGCATTAGATGCAGCTGGTTTATTGATCTGAACTTAAAAAAACTCTTGCTTGCTAGCATTGACAGAGATAGGTTAAGTAAATGATTATGCAAATGAGAACTTAAGCAACAGTAGCCTCTGGGAAAAAAGAGAAAGATATAGTTGAGTTATCTATTTCCCTTTTGCAATTGTACTATCTCAGTACATTATTTGTTATCTTTTAAAATTTTCTAGGGAAGTAATATTGAACTTCTTATGGAATATTTGTCAGCAAACTAGCTGTCCAGCTTCAGTGAGTTATTTTAGGGCAAGAACACTAGTCAAACTAAGAGATATGAATTTTCCAGTTATGATGGTTTACACAAGTGAGTCTTATGTGAACATTGATCCTAGACACAGTATTTAGTGATGGCGACTTTGGCTCTAACTTGATTTGGGAGATGAACGTAGCAAAAATGTCAAGTAAGAGTGGCAAACCGTTTGATTTTCATGGTTTAATGATGATCTGAGTTAAATATAAATTTACTTCAGAAAATTTTGATAACACGAGTATAGCAAACAACTGAGTTAGAAGATTGAGGCAAAGAATCCTACCTTGTAGATAGCATCCATGGCACCCTCCATATGAATAAAGTCATTACTAGCCAAACATTGAGCAAGAGCTTGTAACAGTTCAGGCCAACCAGCAACTCTCTCTAACTGAACAAGAACGCTGATAACAGTACCAACTGTAGATCGAATTGTCCTATCTGATGCCCCTAAACAAGGCAACAATTCTGATTTTATATATTGCCGATAGGAAGAAGACAACGAGCTGAAAGTTGCCCTGAGATTGTTTTTCAACAGCAAACCAGCAGCTTGTCGTACTTCAAGTGATTTGCCCTGCTTTAATTCAAATATAGAATGCCAACCATTGTTACATGCATATTCCACAACAATGGAATATTAAGAGTATCGAGGATAAATTATAAACTGCAATGTCAAAACAGCAAACAAAGACTGAGAAATGGTGAAGGCAAATGCAAATACGAGTTAATGCTATGGAGCACATCACCAAGGAAAGAAGTGAGGAAATAATTAAGAAAAAAAAATAGAGAACAAGAAATCAGAAGACAATCACACAGAAGAATGACTGAATGTTGCAAGACAGAAAAGTTTCATGAACTTACATAATACTGAAGTAATATGGTTAATGCAACCATTGATAACTAAAACACATAAAATTGATCTGGAACTACCTAAATCTAAGCAATACATATGATGCAAAACATGCCAGCGTGGTTTTGGACTGTCCCACCTTTTTGATCCCTTCTCATTTTACTTTCAGAAAAGCTGACCTAATTCACTTTACCGGGAGGTACTAAAATAACTATATGAGCTCACTTAATCAAGAAGCAGATTCTGACTATATATTACCCAAGGTAACAATTATTCTTACATATGACAAGTCAAAATTCAACCCCACTTGGGATCCTCCACAAAAAACCCTTCAATATATAAGGACTAAGATAACGCTATGTGCTCGCTTAATCAAGGAGCAGCTTCTGACAGAAAATTTACCAAGCTAACCAGTATTCTAGCATTGGATAAGTCAAAATTCAATCCCAATTTGGATCCTCCAGTGAGCGATAAAAGCAATGGAGGACAATAGAATAGTGTCCGTAACCCCGGACAAATCACGTTAGAATGATATGTTAAGAATCCATTCCTTCGTCACAGAAACACACCTCTCCGCCAGAAAAACGTGCTAAAACCCTTCAAACAAAAACACTCAAACCGCTACGAAGACAAAATAATACGCAGAACAGCAAAAAAAACGAACGCAGGACGAAAGGAGGAGAGAAGACCTCGGCGTGGGCAAGGATAAAAACGAGATAGTTATTGAAATCAGGAAGCTGGTTGTAATGCTGGAGCCGTTGCAAAATCCTGGATTGATCGGAGTTGGGGGAGATGTGCTCCTCCAGGAGGGCGCAGATCTCCCGGAGCCCCTCCTCTCGCGGCTGCCACAACGCCGCCGCCGCTGCCATCGACCTGCTGCCTACTGCCCAACGATGCCTGGCCGATTTAGAATCGATCGAGTTTGTAATTGGGAGAAAATAGAACGATAGCCGCGACAAATAAATAAATAGAAGGAAAAAAAGAAAAGGCAAGAGCGACACTGATACGAATCGAAAACCCCAGCCGAGAATAGAAGTGAAGAGCCAGGGCCACATTATAAAATTTTGAAAACTTGAGGGGGTAAAATTATAAGACATCATTTTCATTTTCGCCCGTGGTTTATTGATAAATTAGAATGATAATATTTCAGTAATAAAATAGAAATGTGGTTGGTAGTTTAACATAAATAATATTAGGAGATTTTTTAAAATAAATTACCAATTCTTATTTCTTTTTTAATAGAAAGAAAGGGTTTCCGAGAATTTGTTGTTCTCCGCTCCCGTTACAGCCGAATCGATAAGCAGGAGGGATAGTCGTAGAGAGAAGATGCAAGGCGGCGACGATTTAAGCATTGAGGAGCTCGCTTCCAATCTTTCTACTTACAAGGATCAGCTCCGCGAGGTCTGATTTATCTAATTCCTGCAATTTTTGTTTCTGGTAGGATATTTTTGTCTCCGGACACCGAAAAATGTGATTTTGATGTATGTGCCTCGGATTTCGGTGGATCCTGTTTGTTAGGTTTTATTATTTTGAAGAAGACTTTCTGCTTCATTTTCTAGGGTTTCTTGATGTATTTTTATCCCAGATTTTTACGTACCAAGATTCTACTGATAGATTGGAGAGAAAAAGAATGTACTCGCTGGAAAATCCTTGATTTGTAGCCCTTTGTCATCTTTTGATGCGCTCAAACGCAGTCAGATTTGCATAATAAAGTAGTGAACGCAGTTGCAATGATAAAGGGTGTCTGGAGTTAATTTGTTGATCAATATATAGTCACATTAGTGAAGGAACCTAGTGTTTCAGGTTCCTGAAAGTGAGGGGAGTTGGAAAGTGTGAAGTACAAGTCTAGGTTCCGCTTTAGCAATCAAGCCTTTTGCAAGTGTTTATATAATTGCATTAGAATATACGGTAAAGCCTTACTGTTCATATTTCCCCAATTTTATGAGCACTTCTATCTTTTATTTTATTTTAATCTAGTTTGAAATTTTTTTTCACAAATTTCTCTTGAATTTGTAAGTTTTGCGCTGTTGACTGATACAATGATATGAAAACCTTATTTTTGGTACTTAAAACATTAATTATCTAAATGTGCTTATGCCACTATGAGACCCTAGTACTATGGAAGACCCAATGCATATTCTACAACCTGTCTTGCATCAATTCAGAATACAGGCATGCATAATCAATATATTTAAAGAGCTTCATCTGCTTAACTGAGCAACACTTGTTGTTTCTGATGATTTTCACTTTTCAATGCATATAGTAATGCTACATAAGTTGATGAAATGAAATCAAATGTTCTATTTCCTGAAGCATATAGCTCTAAGAGAAGCACTTTGCTTTGTTTTATTGTCTGTTATAATTTGGAATCATGGAAATCAATTGAGGTCCCGCAATTGCTATGAATGCTGACATTAAATGTTTAATTGGTCTATTAACTTTTTAGGGGTTTTGTGATGTGGCAGTTTCTGCCTCTTTTTCTGTTAGTCTTCAAATTTATTAAATAGTTAGGGATTTGCTTGGCTATTGCAGTGAGTTCACTTTATATTGTTTCTTTCATTATGCTTTAAAATATACATTTGCCTTTCTGGGTCACAGTGGATTATTATTCTTGTCTTTCTTCTTTTCCTTAAATGCTTAATTTTCTATGCTTACTTGGCCCCTTTCTCTTTCTTCCCTTCCTTAGATGCTTAATGTTCTACAATTACTTTTTTGCTCCTTTGTGTGCATGTGCTTGTTTATCCTCTCGTTTACTTTATATTCTTCAAGCATATTTGTGATTCATGTTATTCGGTACTAATCACTACTTATTTCATGGTTTCAGATTAGAAAACTATCGTCTGATGATCCTGGAAACTCTGAATATGAAGATATGGAGAAGGAGCTTGAAGAGGTGAGCTCCACTGAAGCTTGATAATAAAATGAAGGCATCTTATCTGTGGTTCATGATGGATGCCATGCTATTGACTGCCTATGAATTATGATGCTATGTAGTCATTGTGATTCTTAATCCTAGTATCATTATCATATAGCTAAATGAATATAGTAATTGTATTACAATTTTTGGCATCTTTTGCCATATGTTCTTTCTCAAGGTGCCATGAGATACTTCAAGGATGATAGCATGTTCTTGGTTGCTTGATGTTCAAGGGTTTCATCGAGAATTTTAGATTCTCTTAACACCTTGAAAGGTGAGAAGGGTTATTTGATTAACAATAGCTCTTGTTTGAAGAATCAGGAGCTATGGGCAATCATGACCTGAGAAGCAAAAGCTATATGTAAAAAATTGCCTTGATACATCATATTTTTATGTTGGTTCTTTGCAGGTTTTCTCTTTGATGACAGATGTCTTGTCTAGTGCCTGCTTAAATCTCCTGATTTCGCATGATCATGCTGCTATTCTAAGTTTGGAGTTTTAGTTCTTAATTTGTATTGTGCCACTGACAGATTCATGCTTTTTTTGGATGAAGATAAATTACTTTGTAAAATGCAGGTTATTGCTTTGACAGAGGAGCTTCTGACAACTGCAAAGCCAACAGATGCATGTCAGCATGACACTGATGCATCTTTCAGTGGCCATTTTGGTGGAACATCTCATTCCAAGGTAGCAAGTTCCTTCCTAATGGTTCCCTAACTACATCATATTGATTTGTTAGAGCCTAATCCTAAATCCAGTTCATGCTAAATATAACTGAAAACATGATCATTGATCTTTTCCAGCATTGTCTTACATGCAGACGTGAGTTTTTCCTCTTGTATATTTGTTTAAAACATTTTAATTGTCTGTTGCATTTGTGAACTTTTTGTTTATCTTGCTGTTTTATTCTTTTCTAAATGGGCTTCTTATTTCTAGGCATCATTTGAACATTCTCAACCACACAAAAGTTTTACTGTTGGTACCAAAGTTCAAGCAGTTTGGAGTGAAGATGGGGAATGGTATGTATGCTATGATATATGCAATTTGGTTATTATGTTTTTTTTTTTCAGTTGTTTCATTTTTTTCTCCTTTTTTTTTTGATTAGCTGAATTTTTAGGTACAATGCAATAATTGATGCTATTACTCCTAATGGATATTATGTCTCCTATGACGGGTGGGGAAACAAGGAGGAGGTATGTAAAATTCCAGATTGTCCTGAATCATCCATCCTCATCATTTGTGGATATTCTTTTGGGCAAGTCCATTATTGGTGGATAGCTAATAAGACAGGAATTTAGAACTTGATCGAAAAACCAATTTAGAGGATTAAGGAATAGATGACACTACATATTGCTAATCATCCCACATTGATTATATTTTGGCTACTAAGCATCTGCTATCTTTTTTCCTGCATATCTTTTGATGTATGTTCTTAAAGAATTTGTATATTTTTTTATCATTAAGTCCTGTTAATCTTGTGTTTCTTTACCTTTGCCTTGGCATTGCATCTTTTCATTGTCACTTGGGCACTTGCTGACTCAAATTTGTCTTTGGACCACATTATATAAATATTAATGTTCTACAAGTAGATAATCATTCAGCGCAGCAAAGAGATTCTGATGCTTTAAGGCAAATAGATACTTGTTATCTAGCACAAGCATTTGAGATTTTAGCGTATCTTATACAAACATTCATTTTCAACAAATCTATATGTGCATATTCAATTGTAGCAAATCTATTCGATGAAAACTTGACAGCCATATTTTTTTAGTTAATTTTCATGTTATTCAAAGGGGAGCCTTGGCACAACGTGTAAGTTGTTGTCATGTGACCTAGTGGTCATGGGTTTGAGTTGTAATGCAAAATAAGACTTTATACAATAGACCCAATGTGGTCCGATGACTCTTCCCCGAGACCTCCATTGGCAGGAGTTTCGTGGACCGAGCTATCTTTTTTTTTTCAAATTATTTGTTTGATGGACATTCGATGTCAACTTTGATGTCATATTGTATACTCTCTGCATTTTTTCTTCCATTTTGCCCTTTTCTTATCTTCCGCTGCAAATTGCAGATACAATAAATTTATATTTAACCGTGTAACATGACCAAGGAACAATAAAGTTAGTGTGCGAGTCTTTGCAAATGTCTTGTGTAACTAAACTTAACATAACAGAGGAATGTGGAGTAACATAACTATCCTTTCCTAGTTATACTCTTTTTCTGTCTTATGATGTGACAATTTCCTGATTCATGATGATTGACTGATGCTACATTCAGGTGGATCCTGCTAATGTCAGGCCAGTGGAAGAGGGAGATGCTTTATTAGAAGCTGAGCGAGAAGCTGAAGCTACCAAACAAGCCATTAAAAGGAAAATTGCACAAGCTGCTATTACTGATTACCAAGCACGAGCTTTACCTGCTAAACTCCGGATTGATCCCAATGATCCTGAAGATATTGTAAGTTACCTGCTCATTGTAATTTTATGGAAATTAGAACCGAGTAATTTAATATTTCCTACTTGGCCTTATACTCTTCCACTCACTATTTTCTTCTCTTCGTTATTATGGTCTGTACTTTATCAGTATGTCTATGTTATATATATATATATATATATATTTTTTTTAACCTGATATGATGTTTGTTTTCCCAAGCCAAATCTAGCAAAAAACTTGCTGTCGACAAGCACAATTTTGGTTCTTATTATTCACTCAACCTGTTTTGCTCTCTCTAATTGCGTGTGGTGCAGCAGTTGAGACACATTTCTTGTAGAAGTAAATATAACTTACTGATGCGGTTCATGCCTTGTTCCTCCTTGCAAATTGATGCATTCTGGTGTTCTTCCTTATAAATTGATGCATTCGAGTTTGTATTGGCAGAAAGCTGCGAAACGCAAGAAAATACATGCATTCAAGTCAAAGGTTCGAAGTGAACAGCTTGAAGTTGCACAAAATAAGCGGCAGAACTCATGGCAGCAATTCCAATCCACCAAAGGGAAGACCAAGAAGGTAAATGTGGAGATTATTTTCATTTATCGTTCCCACATCTCTATGCTTCAAGATTATATACATTTGCTTTCTGGCTTTCCTCTCTGCTGTTGCAGATTGGATTCTTCTCGGGTCGGAAGCGAGAAAGTATATTCAAGTCCCCCGATGATCCTAGTGGTAAGGTTGGTGTTACTGGCAGTGGAAAGGGACTGACAGAGTTCCAAAAGAGAGAGAAACACTTGCATCTCAAAGGTGGCATGGTGGATGCAGAGGAATAGGCATCATAGTAATTATCCAAAAGGAGGGTCCAACTCGATTAGAAATCATCGACGGGACAGCTTTAACTTAGCTCGATGCTCATCGTCACTGTATTTCTCTTTTGCATTTCAAAAGTAAAATTACTAGAAAAATAGGCAGCATAAGCGCTGTTTGGATATGAAAACATTCTTCTATGGTTTCCATCCATTTTAGATTTGATCCTTGAGTGGACTGACATTTATATTCTTTGGTAGAAAGACTTGTTTAATTCCTCTAAAAACTAATGTTCTTGTAAATTTATTGTGTTTGTAAATATTAACAAATGATTTGGATGAATTAGAGGATATAGATATTGTTAATTTGGTCTATAATATTACTCAAAATCTAAACTGTCAGGGCCACAATGCAAGCACACATCTGAATTAGTTTTAGTAGTAAATACAACATTTTGCTAATCTGAATCCCTAACAACAAAAGATTACCTAACACGAACCCTAAATTTTAATCACAACTCTAACAAACAAACTACCAAAACAGGCACACAAATAATGGAATTACTTAAGTTGTCTGCTCCTTGCAGCATGAAATTGATGTCTTGGCCCTACTGATGAACCATCTAAGAGGCAGATACATTTGCTGCTTTAAGCTCTAGCCCTCTTGTTGGCACTGCAACTCGGGCATTTGTACTGTTTTATGTGCTCCGCTCGGGCAGGAGTGATCTTCACGCATTTCCCATGGAACCACTTTTCGCATACGTCGCAACATATCCAGAACTCGTCGTGAGCATAATTGTCACCGCATGCACCACATAAGGTGTTCTCGTGCTCGTCTTCGTCTTCCTCATCATCCATGCTGCTGTCTTCGTCTTCCTTCGGAGGTGGAAGTATCTTTGCCACCTTGGGCAGGGACTCGCCCTGTTGAGACGATTTTGCTGTTGGAAATCTGCATATAAATTAGAAGCGACAAAGATTGACGAAAGAACTTACGATTTTAGAGCTCGCCTTTCTCTTGCTGGTGCTATTTGAGGTCTTTTCCTTGGACTGTTTCTTGGCAGTTCCAGTTACAACTTCATATATCGTAGGAAGATTATTGATCATATTAAAAAGTCGCCTCCTGTAGTAGTTGAATGTTAAAATGAAGGGGGGTTAACCTAAGGAAATAAAATAAATTCTAACTGTTCATCCAATTAATTTAATAGCAGCCATGTCCAACAAGAATAAGCAACAAAGAAATACCAGTAGAAAACCCTCTCAGTAGGATCTGGTAATATGCAACTCTTACAATAAAAATGCTCACGGCTTTTATGAATATCATTGTAGCAAAAGGTGATTACACTCAACTCAGTCCCTTACAGCTTGTCCTCAGGTTATGTGAAGGGAGGTAAAATCACGGGGTAGGTTTATAACAGACCACCAAGTGACCAGGGGTGGGAGGAGTTTTTTCCCTATCATTAAGCCTCAGATAATGAAGAGAAATACAATAAATTAAGAACATACGCTATACCCAGAATTCAGCATCAATATGATTTGTGTATGGTCTAATTGTATCGCATTAAAAAACAGAACGCGCCATAAATAAGCAGGATTCAAAAGTCAAAACAAAGGAAAGATCAGATGGGGAACATTTGCATAATCAGTAAGATCACTCTTTGATTGCTGAATACCAGCCAACATATTCCAAAAACCATGGACATCGGCATTGCAACCCAAAATGCATTCCACCACAATGTGAAAGAAAATGCATGTGTAAGAATACCTATGATGTTTTGACCAACCAACACAACAAGTATGCAACCAGCCACAAAAACACTAGTGGATAACATACAGATTAAGACTTGTACTAACTCATCTATGAAAATTTAATAGTATCAACACAAGAGTTGTACTTGCTCATCTATCAAAATATAGGAGTAGAAATCACTGGAAACCCAGTGGCAAGTGAAATGCACTAAGGAATTTACATTTACCATCACAAAGCTAAACAGAAAAGAAAATTTTTCTAAACTAATTTAACCGATGGTAATTTGAAGAATCAGTGCAATGAATTCCTGAAGAGAAGGATGTTCCAAACTATAAAGATCAAACATGTTGCACCAATCTATAAGCATTTTCAAACTTGAAAGTGTGAACAACTATCAATCAGCCCATTGGTAATCCAGGTGGGGTACAAACTCACAATTTTCAAGCAAGTATCTTTTCCAGAAAGATTAGATTGAATGTAAAATATACAAAAAAAAATATGGAATGAAAGAAAAGATGTTCCTAGTTCTCTTATGGTTTGACATAGTTCAAGCCAGATTAACTTACCTGGATTCCTTGTCAAATCCAAAGCGGGCCCCAAAATAGAAGGCAACAGCAAGTGACCATGCATCACTATGGACCGCAACAAGAGCAAGCCAGTCTTTCTCTTCCATGCCATCTCTTGCAAAGTTAATTCCCAAAGCTGGCTCAGGAAGTTCTGGAGGTACTTCTTCAGCAGGCAAGGTTACTTCCCAAGTCTCATTTGGAAGCCCGTAAAGGCATAGGTTCTCCTTCTCTGTAAATACAATCAGGTTATTATAGTTATATTTGACACAATAAATTAGAGATGTTCAGAATGCAATCATAAATTGCAGAGATATCCTGAAACCAGATTCTAAGCTTCTATATATCCTGGTGAGAAGTAAAAATTTGTCATGTACCATATAGCATGACTTCTAATTGTAGCCTTGTAGAAAGCAAGACATGGTAGATAATAAACCAATCTGAATGAAATAAAAATGACATTTGTGAGCCAATATTGTAAGATCCGTCTACATGTTAGGCCAGCAGCTCAGTTAAAGGTTCAACTGCAGGAATAACTATTCTCAGGGTTTTGCAAAAAAAAATATATATGTGATTATAATGGTTGAAAAAGGCTGATTTTAGCTGAATTTTGAGGTATATTCTAATCTCACTGTTGGAGCCTTCCAAATCCTAGGAGATCCTCAACTTCGCAACTGCAGTTTCACACATCAATTCACTAGGTACCACTTCATTGCCTGTCAAGCTATCCAAGCTGGTTGCATACAGAAGTCATTTGGCTCACCTGTTATGCTAGTAATATCACTAAATAGTGATGTTCCCTATGGGACATCTTTGCATTTGGGCCTGCCTTCTTTATAAGTCTATAGATGCTTGATTCCAGACAATCCGAGATAACAATTTTGCAGTTTGCTATTGCTCTTGATCAGTCAACCCCACCTAGTCAAATAAGGCTTAGTTGTGATCCTTGCACTGATTTTCAATTCTTGAACCTGACAAGTCAATCACCATTCTTGTGATACCAGACTGTTCAATTTCCCAAAGTAACATGAACATTAGCCTTTTACTATATATAAAACTCAATTTGTGTCAACTGGATCACAAGTATGAAAATCACAATTTTGTGTGATAATTAAGTCTTTAGGTTTATTGTCTTATAATCAGGGTGTTATTAATGCTAAATTCTGTTTAATATAATAATCAATTTGTGCTTGGAGAAGAGACCTCATGCATTTAGCAAGTTAAATATTAGAAAACAAGCCTCCAGAATGAAATATAGTTACTAGGTCACGAGTGAAAAATCATACAATAAGCTTAGTGACTCAACAATAAAGATGAAATCCCTAGAAGTTTCACTTGGATTTGGGTCAAAGTTGAACCTTCATTCACAAGGATAAATTGGCTAGATGATTGACTCTATTTCTTCTCATTTTTGTTCTCTTGGACATCTAGCCAGACCTTGGAGGTCTTGTAACTGTATAAAGAGTAGATTTAAAATAGAAAAATGTGAGATAATTTGAAAGAGCATTGAAAACTCTTGTAGTGGGATGCATTGTGTTTGAGTGTCAGAGTTTGTCTTCCATGCAGAAAATTAGATGGCATGTCTTCATCTTCAATAAAAAAAATGATAAACCCAGCTAGCCCTTAGTCACCGGCTCGGCCCCACGGAATTTTCCCATTAGCTACAAGGGTAAATCGGAAAGCGCTCGCAACGAGTGGCTCAGAAGTCCAACATCCTTTGGTTGCACACCCCACCGGCCACCGGCCATGTCTTCATCTTCAATGAATAGATTCAGTCTAGTCTAGGCTGACTAACATAAGTTCAACTTAATTTACTTTGTTTATGGTTGACTCTAGTAATTCTACATCTTTTGAACTTTCTGGTAATTCTGTGCACCTCAAGACTAATAATTTGACCTAACATATTCTCAAACATCCCTCCAGCAAATAAAATCAAAAAGGTCTCAATTGGCTGGTTTGACTATTAGCACCTATCATTACCTGAGAGTCCATATCGACCGAACTGAGTTAAGCAAACTCTGTTGTGTTTGATTTATTGTGAGAATCACAGTCATCATTTGAAATGGAAATATAATGAAATTAAGGAAGAATGATCAAGACACTAACATATTTGGCTCATCTACTATGAAAATGGAATTCATTTCCAAAATATATTTGCATAATTTCATGTTTGAAAATCCAGCACAAGATATAACTATACAATTAATCTAATATTCTATTATATATATCAAAGCTAAAGTATACTATTTTGAAATTGCATGCGTCTTAAAGTAATTTTTGTATATTTGTGATTTATAAGAATTATATTGTACTGAATTAATGGCATGATATTACATAATTGAAAATCAGACATCACTGTTGTGCTTAATCATCTCAGTTTCCCTTTGTAAGTATGTTCAGTGAAGCATGCATCTTATCATATAGTCGTGTACTAATAATTTCTAGTTTGTTTTCATTCCTATCTGTTATGCATTTTTTCAGTTTTCACGTTTTTTTTGTTTCTCAGGAAAAAAAAAACATGAATCTGACGAACCAGAAGACAAACCCAAACGACAATCCTACTTGAAAACCTTCATAAAAGAATACTAATAAATAAGTTTTAATTTTATAATTCATTTATAACCACAGCTCAATCTTATCGTAAACACAATTAGACAGACTTGAGTAGTAGATGAACAAGCTCAAACAAATGGCGCCCAGCATCAGAAACCCAACAGAGGAAACGATAGAGTCCATAATCACACATAATCTACTGCTCAAATAACTAGAGAAAACTCACGAGGTGGAAAGGACACTAGAATCAAGGATTAAACCCCTTGGAACTAACTGTACGGTAACCCTAACCATATCGAACTGCAATGGAAAAAAAAAAGGAGAACTTGTACCCGGGTCGCACTGCTTATAAAACTTCTCGACATCTGCATCACGAAAAACAGTAAAAGAAGAGTCAATTCGGGCGAAGGGAAAGAAAAACGTAAAAAGAGTAAAATAGAGCGGTCAAAACTCAAAACGAAGACAGATGTCGCAACAAAATACCAGTAGTAAGCGCCTTAATCATCCCAGCTCTCCGACCCCTGAAGTCGCGGAACACCTCCTCAGCGGTGCGAGAGCTGTACGCTCCGCCGCCGGCCGAATCCATCGCCGGAAACGGATACGAGCCAAGGAACCACGGAATTCGAGAGGGATTTCCCGCTGGAAACGGAGAAGGGATTCAAAAGCGGCGGCGCCCCGACAGCGAAGAGGAGGAAGCGACCGGGATTTGAAGGCGGAGCTGCGCCTCGTTTCTCCCCTGGGGTTTCATTCTCTGGTTGGTAGCTAATAAGATGAACAAATTTAAAGAGACGAATCCCAGATCGGGTTTGACCTGATTGAACTCAGGTCAGATCCGAACACGACCAAGATACGGATCCGACAGACACGGATGCGAATAGGTCAACGAATCTTTTCTTTTTTAAAATTTGTATTCAAAAAAAACGGCTAACGTGACGTCCATGTACTTGTTAAAGGATTAAAGTGATAATATAATTTGTTAGTTTTAGAGAAAAAAAAAATAGATTTTAACTAATTTATTAGTAGTAAATTTATTATACGCTTTCAAAAACAAATAAATATACGACAATTTTAATTAGGGCAACCGTGGCGGGGCGGGGCGGCTTGTGGCGGATCAACCATTTGGCGGGGTGGGTCAACCTGTTAATTTGGCGAGTTAGAGAATTTCCAATCCAATCCAATTCAAGGTGGATTGCGGGTTTAGCGGGTCAACTGACGGACCTATCAAAAATTTTTAAAAAAATTAAAAAAATATATTTCATATCTTCAATATTTTACTTGTGGGATGAAAAGTACTATTTTAATTTTAAAATTATAAAAAAATGATAATAAATTGACATAAAACTTAGCTTATATATATTTTTCAACCAGCGGTCCAGGACCAACCTTGACCGTCGCGGGCTGACCCGCACGGGTCTAACCTAATCCATTTAAATTGTTTAGTGTAGTGGGTCAACTCAACAGGACCAACCTAAATTGATGGCTCTAATTTGAGTGAACAGCGAGATCCATTTCAGATACTTTCAGATTGAGGCTTTCAAAAATATATTTATTTTAATTTAAAATAATTAGACTTTTAAAAATATATTAATTTTAATTTAAATTGATTCAGAATTCTTAAATTCATCAGCCTGTTCATATTATTCTCACTTTACATGATCAAATTAGCTTTCAAAAATATATTAGTTTTAACTTGAGAAAAAATCTGATTTCGTCCCTCTAGTTCACACCTAGTCCCAACTTAGTCCCTCTTCTTTTTCATGTACCAAATACATCCCTTATCTTTTAAAAAATGTCCCAAAATCATCCCTCCGTTTATTTGAACGTTAGTTACTAACGGAGGAATACCCTATTTCCTAAAATTTGATCTAAAACCCTAATCACACTCATTCTTCCGCCCCATCCTCTTCGTGGGGTTCTCTCAAAGTGTGTTGTGTTCCGAGTTCAGGCAGAGAGTCTGCGTCAGAACCCACTGAACAAAGTCTCAACCTCTGAAGTTCCTCTTGTTAGCCCTGCCACTTCATTTTCTGTACCATGTGTTAAATCTGCATTGCTATCTACTCCTTCGTTGTTGCTAGGTTTGTATTGGGACTCCATTTTTTTTCTTTTCTATCACTATTTTCTTTCCCTTTTTGTTGGTAAATTTAACTGTTTAATATATATATTCAAGAAAAGAAATGGATTGGAAGTAAGAAGAATTATGAGAAAACCTAGCAATTGGAAGGAGATAGGAAGGAGTTATACAGGGGAAAGGTGTGAAAATATGACTTTTTTTATTCTTGATTTTTGGCTTTACTTGGGTCCAATCAAAATACGTGGCAGAAATAACTATATGATTGACTTCAATGCAAAGCTCATTTCCATAATGTCATAGTTATGAAGATTGCGTCGATTTTGTTTCCTACTATTGGTATAACTATTTTCTTTTTCCAAGCTATTACCACTTTGTGTATATTATGATTCCATAATATTACCACTTTATTTTTATCTATAAATCTGACTTTTATTATTGTTTTATGTTTTGGATGTAATTAGTTGCTGGATTTACATAAAGTGCAAGTGGTGTTGGTTTATGGCTAGACGAAGCAAACATTATCTAGAATTCACCCCACATTATGGTAATGTTTATACATTT
>JBBMJZ010413112.1:9446640-9469401 GCA_037833815.1 Zingiber zerumbet
TAGACCAACACCTAAGCCGGGCGGAAGTAAGGTTCCTGCCGAGCGGTTGGATGCTCGGCTCAGGAAGAGAATACTAAGAGATGGGATAGTTGGGACAGATAAAGAAAACAAAAATGTACAGGAAGAACGGAAGGACATGGAAAAGATAACAAAAATAATTAAAAAAAGCATAGGAAGAGAACCATGGCAATACGTATCCTCATGAGTGACTTGGCAGGGTTGTCACGTTCAGCTGCATGAGAGACCTTGCGAGGTTGTCACACGTGGTTGCCGGCCACAGTTGTGGTCATGTGGAGCTGCCACTCGCGATCAGCGGTCGCATGAGACCAATTGCACGATTGGGAGAAATTCGAAAGGGAGAAATTATTTTTTACTAGACCTGACTCCATGCTGGATATGAATTGGATCTAGCTTGGGTCCATAACAAGATCAATGGGTTGCATACCTGTTGATATATTTCTAGGTCTATCCAGCCCGACCCCTTGTCGAGTCGATTAGGGTTCCAGCCCAAATTAACCGCTAAAGTGGCAATTAATCATTGGTTCAGCCTGTCAGTTTAGGTTTGTTTTGATTTTTTTTTGTTTGAATGTTGGGAAGTTCTGATCATTGGAACCACAGG
Source organism: Zingiber zerumbet (assembly GCA_037833815.1). Taxonomy (NCBI): domain Eukaryota; kingdom Viridiplantae; phylum Streptophyta; class Magnoliopsida; order Zingiberales; family Zingiberaceae; genus Zingiber; species Zingiber zerumbet. Next base: position 9,447,260 of record JBBMJZ010413112.1, read on the forward strand.
TTAACGGGGTTAACGGGTGGTCATTGGGGATAAATGAGAGGGTTTTATATATATATATTTTCAATGGTTGAGATCATTTTAATCCTGTTTTTATTAATGACTACTATTTCGTATATGTTATTCTCCAAACTCTATAAATAAAGAACTCATTTTATTGTTTCCACACCTAATTTCTCTACTCTTATTTTTAATTCTACAATCTCTACATGCTTTGAACTTCAATCCGACACGCTTTTGACATCCACTTTCGAGTTCCAACTACAATAGAAGGAGGCTGAGGAGGTTTATCATCTCGAACTCGGAGAGGCAGGGAAATAGTAAATCTGAATGAGCTCAATATTCAATCCGTTGATAATGAGACCAAACAACTTTCGACACCTGAAATACAAAAAGTACCAATGTAATTACTTCTAAGGTTCAGAAAGTTTCTTCTTTAAATTTTTTTATTTTTACTAAATATTTTGAGAATGACATTATTCCATTGGGAGAATTGCATGAAAAATGTAAGCATTGTAATATTTCCTACAAATTTCAAGTCGACGATGGCTATATGTCGTTGAAATGACATATAGAAGTGAAGCACCCGACATAATATGAAATTGACCATTCTCAAGTACAATTATCTAGATTTTCTATTAGTAGAAGTACTGATTCAGATTTATTTTTATATTTTGATAATAAATTAAGAGAATCATTAGCTAGATTTATTTCCATATAATATTGTTTATTTAATTTTGGATCTAAATGCACTTTTGAAGATTTTTATAAAAAAATTTCTTAATCCATCTATTAAACGTGTTTCTAAAACTACACTTACTCATACAATTAAAAAATGAGTAAAATAAGGGAAAATTTTAATTGAAGAATCTAATAAACTAAATAATAAAATTTCTTTATATTATGATATTTGGAGTGATCATTAGTAAGCACACATTCGTATATGAGTGTGACTTGTCATTAGATCGATAACTCTTAAAATATCTAAAAAAAAGATTGGTAGCATATAGAGTTTTAGATGAATCGCATAGTGCTCACAACATCTCACAATTATTATATTTAATTTCAGAAGAATATAAATTAATTCATAAAATATTTTTAATATTATTTAATAATACTAGTTCTAATATCATTAGTGTTGATGAACTAAAATTTATATGTCAAGCTATTATTGGTGTTTTATTTTTGTTATGTTTGAGAGGTGTTATAAGGCAATTGCTTTGTAATTATGAAAGTATTGGAATATTCCCAAGTCAATGAATTGATGTATCTAAACATCATCAATTCTTTGAGACTAGTACGGGTTATATTCCTTGGTCTAACCAAGCAGTTGTTACTCACTAGTTGGAGACATTGGAATGTTGAGAGTAAAACACGAATGTTAGTTATGGTAACTAGTTCATTAGAGTGACCTGCTGTAAAACTTCATATGATTCTCTACATATATGGATATGTCTGTTAAATTATTACTATAGCTCGAGTGTAAGTTTCTTTAGACTTGAGGTATTCAAGTCACCTTGGTCATGGAGACTTATACTTTGATATCTTAAGCAAAACATCTCCTTAGAGATGTTGACCCAAGATGATTGGGTATAAGTCGAAGTGCCCAAAGGTATTTAGATAGCCCGCAGAGGATTTGTAAGTGTCTTCGGTAAGTTTTGATGTGATCAACCAAATTAAGTTTGGTCCTATTGTATTTGATTCTTGTGTCTAAATGTGCAGGAACTTAGAAACACAATAAGTCGAATGGAGGACGTAGCTAACGAGAAAGATGACACGAGAAATGAGTTGAGAGCTTGGTGCATCCGAGGAACGAGGTGCTAGAGCGAAAGTCTGTTTGAGCAGAAGGCCAAAGTTGGGTTTGGGTGAGCTCAACTCTGAATGGCCGAAGAATCACCCAGACAACCAGAGCAGAAGACGAAAAAGCCAACTTCAATTGACTTGTCTAGGCACCTGGACCACCCTAACACAGTAGGGGCACCTCGTCAAAGAGACATTGCTGTGAATGATGTTCGGGTCCATGTCAACAATACTTTAGGCTCCCAGATCAGTCTAAGTGCTTGGGATAAGATGAGGTTTTATCATCAGACCGTTGTGTAGCCGTTGCGAGCAAATAAATTGCACCGCTGGGGATACTCGGATCGGGTCCAGGTGCCTAGAGTTGGCATGTCAGCAAACGACTATTTTCAACCAGTGGGTTATAAATAGAGTCTTAGTCATCTTCATTCAGATAACATGAGTTAACGAGCTCTGATCTTTCATTTCTAATTCTGCAGCTTCTTTTTGTACTTCAACTTCTGAAAGAGGCTTCTCTGCTTACATCGAACGAGAATCTTAGTGCGCTTCCACTGGCTTGTATTAGTAACCTTTCTGGTTGTAAACCAAGTAAAACATTCTTGCCTCTTCTTGAATTTATGTTTGTTTTATTTGTTAACTTAACTTATGTTTGTCTTTGCTAAACTAGAAAATAAAATAAAGTCTACATTTGATTTCAGGCAATTCACCCCCCCTCTTGCCGGTCGTACAGAAACCAATAGGATTCACCGCTCCTTGCAGGGAGACGTATACCCTATGACCACTTGTCAGAGTTGTTACTCAAAACCTTTGCAAAGCATCACATGTTAAGAGTATGAAACTATTAGACGAATGATTGGAGTAATTTGAATCAACATGACAAGTAATTATTACTTGGGCTAGGTGTGACGTAGTCAGTCTAATGAAGATAGATATATAGACCATATCTTGAATTAAGTGGATATAAGACGAGTGAAAAAAATGAGGCACGACTCACTGTAGCTGCTGAAGGATTCAGAATTTATTCTGAAATCAACTATATTTTCTTGTTAACTGGGGATCATAATATACTAATAGGTGTCACTCATGATCGATCAATAATTAAATAGTTAATTATATACGACCAAGATAAATCAAGATTCTATTAAGTCACACACACTACGAGTATCTAAAAAATGTAAACTAAGTTTGAGAATTCAATTCTCAGATCAAGAGATAGGATGTTTGGTTGGACCAAACAAAAGACAAATATAGAAAGATATTTACCGAAACGAAAGTGCGGATGAGTCATGACTATTGTAGAAGATATGATTTCATAATGGTTTGATAATAAATCAAAAGAGGTTTGGTTTAGTTCTGAAATAACTCGGTTTAATAACAAACCAAATAAGTTTGGATTAATTATGAACTAAGATGGTCTGGTTTTGAATCAAACTTATTCTTAATGGTAATGGATCAGTTTGATTTTCCTTATTGAGTTGAGGAGATGACTTGCTCCCTAAGTCATATAGAGGTTTATAAATACTCCTCTATAAGGGGAAACATATTAACGTACGTTCATTGGTTTAGGTTTTTGGAAAACCCTAGCCACCCTCTCTCTCCTCTCCCTCTCCTTGCGATCGATCACCAAGAAGCCATGAGAGATTTTTCTTTCAAAGCTTCTCCGCTTCTTCTTATCCTCTTGAATCACATTGCCTTTATGCTTGTCCAGTACCAATCGAAGGTGAACCTTATTTCTCACCAAAGTTGTCTTGAAGATCTCGGCGTGGATACGAATAGAGGCGAGGTTCATGAACGTCGCTAAAGTTGATGTCTTTTCCCTTCGCATTATCCATAAGGTACGTCTAGAATAATTGTTATTCTTTTATTTCATAAAATTATATTTTGTGCTTATGTCTGCACATATTGTATCTTGTATGTGCGGGTGTATGTCCTAATAAATTAGGAATTTATTATATTTTTTATTTTCCACTGCACACGTTTTTGTGAAAACGTCTAAAGAACGTATCTGCGTTGGACTCATAACCCCAACAGTGGTATCAGAGCTTGACCGTGTTTCGACATAATCGTAAAAAATATTTTACAAGTCATATTTGGTCTATATTTATTTTCTAGAATTTTTTTAATTTTTATTATAAATTTTTATTTTTTGAAAGTTTCCTAATTTGTTATGAAATTTAATTTTTGGAAAGTTTCTTTAAAAAATTAAAAAAATTATTTTGAAAATATTCTATAAAAATAAATGTAGTCATAATTATTTTTAAGTTTTATTATGAATTTTTGGAAACTTAAAAATAATTTAAAATCTATTTAAAAAATTTAGTCTATAAAAAATTTAAAAGTTTTCCAATTTAGAAAAATCTATTTTTGGAAAGTTTCTTAAAATTTTGAAAAATTTCGGTTTTGGAAATATTCTATAAAATAAATTTAGTCATACTTTTTTTTCTAACATTTTTTTTTCAATTTTTATTACGAATTTCTATTTTTGGAAAGTTTCTTTAATTCCATTTTGGCAAGTTTCTTAAAATTTGGAAAATTTTCATTTTTAGAAATATTCTATAAAATAAATTTAGAAAAATTAAATTTTGTAAAGATTTTAAATTTATTAAGAAAAAAAATATAATTTTAGAAAGTTTCCTAATTATTAGGAAATTTCTAATTTTGAATTTTTTTAAAAATAAATTTAAAATTTTTCAAATTTTCAAATTTGAAAGTTTCTAAATTAATTAAGAAATTCTAATTTCCTAATTTGTTAGAAAATTTAAATTTAGAAAATTATTGCCTAATTAATTAGATTTTTTTAATAGAGAATTACTTCCTAAATAAAATATGTAATTAAATTTTAGAATTTATTTCCTAATTTAATTAAAAAAATCTTTATGGCAACTATGAAATTATTCACACTATACTTGTATGTCATCTAGATGTATTAAATGCATATTATCATTTTGTCATGTGTGTGATTTGTTATGTCAATTGTGTCATACTTGTGATGTGTTATATCATTTTATATATCATGCGTGCGATGTGTTATGCTATCATTTATGACATGCGTGTGATGTTATATAGGTAAATCATATGCATAATGACGATGAGACCTAAATCCCTTATAAAATATTAAAATCTACACCTTACTTCTGTTAATATTGTAAAAATTAGAATTTGATTACTTATTTGAATTGTTATGTCAAAGTCAAGCTCAACCTAAAATTAAACATATTTGACATTTGTTGTGTCAAAGCCAAGGTCAACGTGGATAAAGGTAAAGTTGGGGTGATATGCATTTGATGTATACTTGTTAATGTGTTAGCAACTCGATGTTTATGCAAATATCAATTAGTTGATAGCATAATGTGATAGTGCATATATGTGATATGTAATCAGTATATTTGATATCTACCACTACATAAGAATGACTTGTTGTGCCAAAGTTAAGGTTGTTCTTATCTAAAGTGGATATCAATCCATTTGGAGAAAAACAATCTCTCGAATTTAAAGGGCTCTTGAATTTGATAAATAAGCAGGAATTTTATATTATGTAAATTGTTTACATAATAAAATCATATCTCATATATTCTCATTTTTGTATTTCTAAGTTAATAATTTAATTATGACTTCTTTGAATTTGTGTTCGTTGATAGACTCGAACAAACTAACTAGGTCAAAATTCTTGGACTGGTTTCGAAACATGAGAATTATTCTTAAGGCCGAGAAACTAGTATATGTCCTTGAAAAGATACTTCCCACAAATATAGCAGATGATGTAACACCAAATCAAATATTGGCCTTGGAAAAGCACATGACTGATTCTGAGTTTGCAAGTTGCATCATGCTGGTCTCGATGTCTCCTGAACTAAAAAACAATATGAACATATGAATGCTTATATAATTGTTTTCCATCTGTGTAAGTTATTTGATGAGCAAGATAGATCCGAATGGTTCGAGTCACCAAGCTAATCTTTTGCTCAAAGATGCAAGAGGGCTCATTTGTGGTTCAATTTGTGCTAAAGATGAATAACTACATTGAGCGTTTGAGATCACTTGGATTTATATTGGATCATGAATTAATTATTGACTTAATTCTGCACAATTTACCAGATAGCTATTCACAGTTTGTGATGAACTACCAGATGAACTGCATTGAATCCATAATTCTAGAATTGATCAACATGCTCAAAGATGTGGAACCTTCTGTAAAGAAAGAACATAAGACGTTGATGTTAGTAGAGTCCTTGAAGAAAAGTTCTAAGAGGAAATCAAAGCATCATGGCACTGGGAAGAAAAAAAAGGCTAAGACAGTAGACCCGACAACAAAAGGCTCATGCCATCATTTTGGCAAGATGGGGCACTGGCGAAGAAATTGTAAGATTTATCTTGAGTCCCTAAAAAAGAAGAAAGCATCTGATGTTCCATTTACTTCATGTATTTTCATTATTGATTGTCATATTATTTCCTCCGACACTTAAATATTGGATACTGGGTGTGACTCACATATATGTAATGAGATATAGGGGCTAAGGAATAGTAGAAGACTCATCAAGGAAGAAATAAATCTACGAGTTGGCAATGGAACAAAGGTTGCAGCTGTCACCATCAGAACATAATTGTTGAAGCTTCTTAGTGGACTTGTCTTAGAGCTGGATAATTATTATTTTGTTCCTATATTAATAAAAAAAACTATTTCTATTTCTTATTTAAATATAAAGGGTTTTCATTTGACTTTTAATAATAACTGTTGTTATATAACTTTAAATTATGTTCTTATGGTATTAAAACTTTATGGAATGTCATCTATGTATTAGATATATCCGAGGACATATTGAATATTGAAATGAACAACAAACATGCTCTGAAAGATTATCAACTAACCTCCTACTCATAGCATTGATGCCTCAACCATATAAACAAGAAATTCATGTCCAAATTGCAAAGACTTATAATTTTAGAATCATTTGAATTAGATTTATTTGATACATATGATTCATGTTTAAAAGGCAAGATGACAAAGTTAACTTTTATTGAAAAGGGTGAACTAGTCAAGAAGTTAATTAGTCTCATACATATTGATGTATGTGGACTAATGTTAACTCATGCACTAGGAGGTTATAACTATTTCATCACCTTTATCGATGATCACTCACGATTTAGTTATGTGTATCTTATGAAATACAAATTTGAATCCTTTGAAAAGTTTAAAGAATTCAGAAATAAAGTAGAGAAACAACTTGGTAAAGTATTAAAATACTTCGATTCGGTCGAGGTGGTGAATACTTAAGCCAAAAGTTTCAAGATTATCTAAGGGACAATGAAATATTATTTCAATGGACTCCGCCTTATATGCCACAACATAATAGTATATCTGAAAGGAGAAATCGAACCTTGTTGGAGATGGTTATGTCAATGATGAATCATGCAAGTCTTCCCAAAATATTTTGAGGTTATGTACTCAAGACAGCTGTTTACTTGCTAAATAGAGTCTCGAGTAAAGCAATATCTGTTACTCCATTTGAACTATGGGCTAGTAAGAAACCTCATCTATCTCACTTGAAGATACGGAATGGTCTTGCTTATGTAAAGAGGACTGTATCAGATAAGCTAAACGCTAAGTCTGATAAGTGTCTATTTATTGGTTATCCTAAGGAAACAAAGAATTACGAATTCTATGATCCCTTGAAACAAAAAGTATTCATTTCAAAGTATGTTGTATTCCTAGAGAAAGAGTTTATCTTATAATAAATAAGTAGGAGTATGGTTGAACTTGATAAAGTTCAAGAGACTCTAATAGATGTTGAAGAGATGTCTGATCGAGAACCACAACTGATTACTCATAATGATGAACTATCGGTTGAACCTATGGTAACACAACCTCTTCGTAGATCTCATAGGACATGTAATATTTCTGATAGATATGAATCTCTCATAAGTAAATCGAATAACGTGTTACTCATTGATGATGAGAACTCTATTGACTATGAAGAAGTTATGAAAAGTTCAGAAAGGGATAAGCGACTTAGCTTCATAAAGTCATAAATGAATTACATGCATGAAAACAAGTTTGGAACTAAGTGGACTTACCTAAAGACATTACGCCTATTGGGTGCAAATGAGTTTTCAAGAAGAAAACTGACATGGATGATAATGTACTTACCTACAAAGAAAGATTAGTGGCAAAAGGCTATCGTCAATGGCAAGGAATTGACTATGATGAAACCTTCTCACCAATAGCTATGCTTAAATCCATTCGGATACTCCTGACCATATCAGCTCATTATAATTATAAGATATGACAGATGGATGTGAAAATATTTTTTCTTAATGGAAACCTGCTCGATGATGTATATATGATACAATCCGAGAGTTTTATATCTATTGATAAAAATAACGTATGCAAGCTTCAATGGTTTATTTATGGACTGAAGCAAGCATCAAAAAATTGAAACATCTATTTTAATGAGACAATCAAAGAGTTTGATTTCTCATAAAATCCTGATGAATCTGGTGTGTACTAGAAGGTTAGTGAGAGTGTAGTCATATTTTTAATATTATATGTTGATGACATATTACTCATAGGAAACGACATGATAGTTCTACAATTAGTTAAATTTTGGTTGTCCAAGATGCTCGCCATAAAAGACATGGGAGAAGCAATTGACATCCTCGGGATAAAGATATATAGAGACAGATCGAAAAAAGTTATTTGGTCTTTCATAGTCTACATATATAAATAGAGTGCTAAAATAGTTTAGTATGTCTGAGTCTAAGAAAGATTTTATACCCATGAGACATGAAATTCACATTTCAAAATCTATGTGCTCATGCATAGAAGATGAGAGGATTTATATGAATAAGATTCCCTATCCATATGTGATAGGATCTATCATGTATATTACATTATGTACTTGGCCCGATGTATCATTTTCTCTGAGTTTCATGAGAAGATACCAATCAGATCTAGGAACGAATCATTAAGCGATTGTCAAGACAATTCTTAAGTACTTGAGAAAAACTAAGAGCATATTCTTGGTATATGGAGATGGTGATATGACTATACGCGGGTGTACAGATGCCAACTTCTAAATAGATAAGGATGACTCCAAGTCCCAGTCTAAATATATATTCACTTTGAACGAAGGCGCAATTAGCTAGAAGAATTCCAAGCAATTAAGACACAGTAGTAGATTCTACCCATGAGGCGGAATACATTGCAGCTTCAGAAGTAGCAAAAGAAAGTGGTTTGGATCAGGAAGTTTATCAATGAACTAGGAGTGATTCCGATCATTGTTGAAGTATTACTAGTCTACTATAACAACACTGGAGCCATTGCACAAGCAAAGGAGCCCAGGTCTCACCAACGATCCAAACATGTGCTTCGTCGCTATCATTTAATCAGGAGGATCATCAGTAGGAAAGAAATGCAACTCGAGAAAATTTTCATGAGAGTATGTTATGTGTTGAGAGGTGTTTTAAGGCAATTGCCTTATGATTTGTACTATTTTTTTTATAAATAAAGATTTACTATTTAAGTGCACATTGTTTATGTGTTTGAATGATCTTAAACTCACTTACTGAATGTCCGCAATATGATTCATAGCATGAAAGGATTTGTGATTGGATCATAACTAGTGAATGTCTCTACATATGTAATTATGAAAGTATTGGAATATTCACTAGTCAATGAATTGATGTATTTGGACATTTATCAATTTTGTGAAACTGGCACATGTTATACTCCTTGGTTTGACCAAGCAGTTGTTACTTATTAGCTGGAGACATTGGGATGTTGAGAGTAAAATATGGATACTAGTTATGATAACTAGTTCATTGGAGTGACCTGCTGTAAGACTTCATATTATTCTCTACATATATGGATATGTCTATAAAGTTCTTACTGTTGCTCGAGTGTAAGTTTTCTTAAACTTGAGGTATTCAAGTCAATAGAAACTTATACTTTAACATCTTAAGCAAAGCATCTACTTGGAGATGTGGAGCCGAGATGGTTGGGTAAAAGTCAAAGTACTCAAAGGTATTTAGATAGCCCATAGAGAATTCACTGCTCCTTGCGAGTATACCTTATGATCACTTGTCAAGGTTGTTACTCAAAGCCTTTGCAAAACATCACATGTTAAAAGTAGGAGACTCTTAGACACATGATTAGAGTAATTTGAATTCATAAGACGAGTAAATATTACTTGGGCTAAGTGTGATACAGTTAACGTAGTGGGGACAAATACACAGACCTTGTCTAAACTAAGTGGGTATAAGACGAGTGAAAGAAATGAGATAGGACTCACTGTAATTACTGAAGGGTTTAAAATTTATTCTAAAATCAACTGTGATTTTCTTATTAATTGGGGATCATGATGTACTACTAGATGTCACTCATGATCTATCCATAATTAAATAGTTAATTATGGACTACAAAGATAAATTGGAATCTATTGGGTCACACGCACTATAAGTTTCTGAAAGATGTAAAACAAGTTTGAGAATTTGATTCTTAGATCAAGAGATAAGATATTTAGTTGAACCAAACAAAAGACAAATATGGAAATATATTTGTCGAAATGGAAGTACGAATGAGCCATGACTATTGTAGAAGATTGATTTCATAATGGTTTGATAATAAACCAAAAGGGGTTTGTTTTAGTTATAAAACAACTTGATTTAATAATAAACTAAATATATTTGGATTAATTATGAACCAAGATGGTTTGGTTATGAACCAAACTTATTCTTAATGGTTATGGATCAGTTTGATTTTGCTTATTGGGTTGAGGAGATAACTTGCTCCCCAAGTCATGTAGAGGTTATAAATACTCTTCTACGAGGAGAAATATATTAACGTAGGTTCATTGGTTTAGATTTTTAGAAAACCCTAGCCACCCTCTCTCTCCTCTCGCTCTCCTTGCCGCCCGCCACTAAGAAACCAAGGGAGATTTTTCTTCCAAAGTTTCTCCACTTCTTCTTCTCCTCTTGGATCGCATTGCTCCACGCTTGGCTAGTACCAATTGAAGGCGAACCTTGTTGCGCACCTGAGTTGTCTTGAAGATCTCGACGTGGATACGAATAGAGGCAAGGTTCGTGAACGTCGCTAAAATTGATGTCCTTTCCCTTCGTATCATTCATAAGTTATACCTAGAATAATTGTTATTCTTTTATTTCGTAAAATTTTATTTTTGCGCTTATATCTGCACATGTTGTATTTTGCATGTGTGGGTGTGTGTTGTAATAAATTAGGAATTTATTATATTTTTATTTTTTTTCACTGCTTATGTTTTTGTGAAAACGTCTAAAGCACGCATTCGTGTCAGACTCATAACTCCAACAATTTTTTCATATTTGTTGCGTATGACAATTTTTTCATATTTGTTGCGTATGTAATGTTTTAAATTTATGTGTTCAAATGAATTAGGATTTTTAAAAAACTATATTAAACAAATTAGAACTGTTTATTTCTTTTTTATAGTAGCATCCATCTTTAATAAAACAATGAGATAAATTTTATAAAAAATAATGGAATGAAACTTAAAAAAAATCACTTGATGTACCGATACATTAAAATTCAACATATTAATTGTTATAAGATTCATATTAATATAGAGAATTATTATTTTTATTTTTTACACAAAATATTAATAAACTAATATATATTTATTTTAATATTTACAGTAGTATTTGTGAAATTTTAAAAATATTTAATGATACAACCGTCGGATAACTTTTTATTTTTATTATCATTCTTCTTATTTAGTTTTAGAAAAATTTTATAATTTAGTATTATTTTTAAATGAAAATAGTGTAAATGGATTTTTATCTTCTTGTTTATTAACAATGAAAATAAAATAGGAAAAATATTTTTTTATATTTCTAGAATTTATTTAGTTGTATTTACTTTCATTCTATTTTTCTTCTCCATATCTAAATAATATCGTATATAATATTAAAAATTATTTATATGATATTTATAAAAAAATATAATATAAAATATAGAATACAAACTAATATTTCTTAAATACAAACTACTAGTAGTGGTGATTTAAAACTTACAAAAATATAAATTCTATTAAAAGGATGGATAAAATATCTATCAAAATTCTTAAGTTCTACATAGGTGCTTGAGAATTATTTTTTTTTAATTTTAATGAAACAGATATCGAAACAAATTTCAATATCCTAAAGTTATAGTCATAAAAAGCTTAAAGCTTTCTCGTCCTCTTCATGATCAACAAAGAAATTTTAACTTGTCCAGTATCAATAATTGTTATGGAACGACGTTCAGTGTCGGCCATAACATATTGGATGAACGACGATCGACTTTATCTCCCGACTCGTTGGAAGCCCAAACATTACTCAATAATTAGACTAGAACAAAAAACCCAAGGAATGTAACTTTCAGCCTGCTCGGTGTATGCGCCTCCTCGGCAGTGCTAGACATCGGGCGACAACTCCATGCCCGTGCAATAGTTGAAAGTACTCGCCCCCATGGGGCTGGATCAGCTGGTAAGTGGCCTGGAGTTTGCTCCAATGGCCGCAGGGTCGAAGGTCGCCAGCTGCACATAAGAATAAAATCTTGGTCTGCTGGCCTAAAATTTCTGAGACTCCCAGTCCACTTACCCGCCTAGCTTAACCGTGATTTACTCCCTCTGAAATCCTGTGGGGCCGGGCTCAAGGGGCCGTCGGGGGTCGCTCTCACGAGAAATTGGAGGACACCAACTTCTACATGCTTGAGCTGGTCGACTATGAAGCGAGAATAGCCAGAGATATTACCTCAGTTTCCTACTTTATCGGCGATAGAATAACCGGCCTCACACAGCAGCAACAGATCGAGCTCACCCTCTACGATGAATGATGTCGTCCTTCCGTTCTTCCCCAAATCCACCATAACACATAAAAAACGAGAAGAGGAGGATGGTAAATCAATAAAATATTAAATTAAGATGTTATATTATTAAAATATTAAATTATGTTTTATTTCTTACCATCTTAGTTATTTGATTATCAAAGTTACGTGAATATCGGATAATTATATAAGTAAGGTTATATAATAAATTGAACCAAATGTATCATAAGTAGATGACTTAAAGTATTATTATTATTGTTATTATTATTTTATGAATTTATTATTTTATTTTTTTAACATAATAATAATAATCTTAAATAATAAGAAACTGGAATGAATCAGGGACTGATAATTTCAAATCATAATCGTCTTAAATATTTAAGGTTAAAAGTCAACTTTTTTAAGGACCGTCAAACCGACGATTGTTAATTCATATTAAATATTAAAAAAATATTTTTTTAAAAAATATAAATAAGATAAATTCTTTTATCATAAAAATCTGTTCATATTTTTTTTTTTTATTTTCATCCACCCAAATAAACGGGGCATGGAACAAATCCAATTCCAGTCTATTTGATCCGGGCCGGAACCAGCATAGCCGAATTCCCTGTCACCCACAAGCTTCCTCAAATTCCGATATTATTTTTCACTTTTTATTTATTTATTTATTTATTATTTATTATTTATTATTTATTATTTATTTTCGTTATCTTCTCAGACATGACTTCATTTGAGTTGAATAACAAACACACATTAAAAAATTAAGTCCCCATTGACGCTTCCTATCCCCCTTCGTCTCTAATCTTCCTCTTCGAACCCCTCACTCCATCTCCCCGGCGTCATTAGGGTTCTCTGCTATCCTTCGCCTCGGCCTTCGCTGGCGATCCGATCAAAGTCCGCGGTGGTGATCCAATTCTTTTTTCCCGGTCCGATCGGTTCTCCGGTTCCGGTTCTACTCGGAGATCTCAGCTCCGGGGAGACAATAAAGGCTTCACCGAGGTTATCTCTCTCTGATAGCTTTCTGGTTTCCGGATTCGTTTTTTTGGTCTTCTTCTTGCCCCTTATTCTCGTCCCCTTCCCGCCATTCTTCGTGGATCAGTATTGGAACTTTGTCGGATCGGTTAACAGTGAAGAATCCAAACGCCCTTGTGCTTCGTGAAAGGAAGGATTTTGACGCCACGCGGTGCGGAAAATCCCCATGGCTTATTCTATTTGGTGAAGCTTCCGGGTTGAGTAGATCTCACATTGCATGATGGCGATCGCGGAAAGCGAGTTTAGTGTTTATTTAGAGTTAGTCTGAGTTTCATCAGAGCGTGAAACATCCTGAACTTGATCTTCTCAGTGACATTTGTTGCTTTTCTTTGTTATTGTTTTGAGTAACTTTTTATTTGAACTCTGAGTTCACAATCTTATTATCTACTATATTTCTGATCTGTATATTACTCTCGTACGAGGCAAACTATTGTTACTGCGTGTTAGTGTGTTATGTTTTCTATTTGCGTCAATTATTTAGTGATTCTTTTCATATCGGCCATGCTCGGTGTTTGTTCTGACAATATGTTGGCATTCAACAGTATAATGCGAGCCATGATTTAAGATGTTACACAAGAGCAATATCAAGTTGGCTGCATTAGTGGGGATCACGTTATCTGTATTTTCTCTGCTTGTGCATCTCTTTGTTGCAAATTACTCGGTGGGGGGATTTATACAATACAAGTTGCAAGACGATTATCCATACTCATTGGGGCATGTATGTCATTATTACTTTTGTATGCTTCTGCATGCTTTTCTTATACTGTTATTTTTTATGATGATGTAAATTGATGACTTTTTTTGGCTAGCCAAATTTTAAACTCAGTCTTCACCTTAAGGTTTGCATTTTATTTTTTCAATTGCAATAGTTTCATTGTAGTCATTGTGATATTTACAGAAATCTCGGCCTCGAAGATTATGGGGTCCAGTGACTTCTTTACAGGTCTTGCATCCTTACGCCAAGCCAAGAAGTCCATACCCCTCTGGTATTCCATGTTATTTTAGTTTTTCATTTGATAATAACATATTTCTCATTTGTATTGATATCAAATTCAATGCCATGTACTTTTCATATTGGTTAAATTATATTAGATGATCACTATTTCACTTAATTGATAAATAGAAGTCACAAAACAATATAGGTTTGGTAGTTTTGTTATGTATTGTAATACTGGTAAAACAGCCAAAGCAAGCATTAGTCTAATTGTTTGGAAAACAATCACTTGATAATTGATATATCTGGAGGTAACTATTTGCGAAGAAAATTAATTCAAGTGCATTCTTCTAACTGCATTTGTACATCTTTGAACAGGATTAAGGCACTTGTATGATTGAAAACTTCTACCTTCTAAACTTGTTAGCATGAATTGCTTTAAATTCAATGTTTTTGGTTTTGTTTTACTCATTAGTGATTGTTTGGTTTTGTTTTTCTCCCTTTTGGCTTGTTATTATATTACAGTTCCAATTCAGCAGAATGGTTTTATATACGCAAAGATCTTTGGTGGGTTCGAGAAGATAAGATCTTCGGTATGTCGGACTTCCCCTGAGTCTGTAATCTTCAAAAATTAAATGTATTTCTGTATGATGGAACATTGCCTAATTATTCTCCAAGACTTTTGTCTTTCCATTAATGTGTGGGGATATAGTCAGTCTAACTTGTGTCTGTTTCAGTTACTTGTTAACAAATCAAGTTTGCAAGTCTTTCAATTGACACAAATAAAATATTATATTTTGCAGATCTGTGACCTCGTTGCTATTGCAAGGCTCTTAAATGCAACACTTATCCTTCCAGAGATCCAACAAAGTGTTCGATCGAAAGGCATCAGGTCTACATGAGATGCTTTTGTTTACAGTTATTCTTAGTGTTTTAAATTCTTCTTCTGATCATTAGTTTTTGCATTGCAGTCCAAAATTTAAGAGCTTTTCTTATCTTTACGACGAAGAGCAGTTTATTTCAGCACTTTCAGAGGATGTTGTCATTGTGAAGAGTTTTCCATCAGACTTGAAGGAGGCTAGGAAAAGGACAAAATTTCCTACAATATCACCCAAACCCTCAACTTCCCCAAACTTTTATATCAGAGATGTGTTGCCTAAATTTAAAAAATCTAAGGTTATTAGGATAATAATCTCTGATGGAGGATGCCTTCAGGTATGATTCAATGATTCATTTAAGCTATTAAACTCAACCCTTTTTTTGACCTGGACATGGTTTTTGTAAATTAGAAACTAGTAATCTTCACTATAAATGGAAATAAATTTGAATATAATGTGTCCTTTGTTAGATACTTTTCCTAAATAGTGATGCCTTATTTCTCTCAGAAGATGCATATGAAATTAATACTAAAACTAGTGAATTGTGATAGTGCTCAAGGCATCACATGCATGGTATTTTCCTTGAAATTTTATAATGCTTGATTGATGAGATTTTGTGCCCATCACAATTCGTGATCTCTTGTAGACCATCATACACTCTATGAAGTAGTCTCTAGTTTCTAGGAGCTACCTATAACAGAAAGCAATGTACAAAGGAGGCTCCTCACTGACTGTCTCTAATTAGTGTTCTGAGTTTTTTCTTAATTTTTCAAGCAAACAGAAGAAAATATGTGAACAAAACATCAATCGTTGCAGTCATAATAACTATTTTCTGACTTCTGAGCTATGATGACATGCACTAGTTTAGTTGGAGATGCGCTTGACAAAGTTCTCAGGACTAATGAGCAACATTCTATTGAGGAATTATTTCCTTGGCCTCAAGACAAGATCAACTATTGGAAAGATCTTATTTTCAAGTGCGAGGCCAATCTGTTTAAATCCCTAGGTCAATTTGATATCCATGCCGGACATTATAGGATATGAAAATGATGGAAACAGGCACTTTTGTTGCAGTAATTACTCCGATGAAAAGACGTCTTATATCTAGCAACTAGGCAATTTAAAATAGTATCATTAAATCATCTATGAAACTGATGTCACCCTTCTAATTCAATGTTTTGGTATTTTTGTGAATCTTCATTAGATGGTCATGAATATTTTCACCTCTTTTCTATTCTCCTTTCTATAGGCAATTCTTCCACCAAGCATGGATGAATATCAGAGACTTAGATGCAGAGTTGCTTTCCATGCTCTTCAATTCCGCTCAGAAATTAGGGCACTTGGTAGCAAGATGGTAGAGAGGTATCACTTTAGTTAAATTCTGATGTACATTAGATAGCTGGACATTTATTCTTAACAGAGTTTTTTTGTTTATGCACATAAGAATTTATTGAACCTCAATATGCTTGAGCTTATGAGATATGGTCTATTCTTCATAAAAATTTTGAAGAATCATTCTTTGCTGACCATTCTATAGTTTGAAACACCAGATATTAGTATTGGAGTGTGTTTAAATACAGAATATGCAATTGAATTCAATTGCAGGTTACGAGCAACTGGCAGTCCTTATCTATCTTATCACGCAGGCCTTATGAGGGATGTTCTAGCATTTCATGGCTGCGCTGAACTTTTCCAGGTTGTTTGGATTAATGTGATACTAATTTGTTCTTTTCTGTCTTCATATCTCATCCACCATTTAACTAATTGCTCTGCTGTTTAACATGCTCTATTTTAATACTATTGGGCCAGGATGTTCATACTGAACTTATCCAATACACTAGGAAGCAGCTGATAAATCAAGAAGTAATTGCTGATGATCTTGTTGTTGATTCATTTTCTCGAAAAAGAAATGGCTCATGCCCTCTCATGCCTGAAGAGGTAACTGTACTCAATCACACAACATAATATGGTTGTGCCTAAACAAAGCTGGAGCAATTGTTGGAAAACAGAAATGTATCTCATTTTGAAAGTCTGTTTGAGAACCGCTTTTTTCCCATGGTTCTACCTTCACACCAAATGAATAAAAACATTTTTAGCATGCCTACTTATTCCATTGCTTTTATGTCAATTGCCAATAGTTTAATGTTTCTATGTTAATAAATCATGGTTGACCAGGCCCTTCCTGCTTATGAAATTTAAATATCTCAATCAATTGCCTAAAACAATTTCTTCTAAGAATATCTCAAAATGCAATTGCTATAAACTGAAAGGTGTTTCAGAAAGTACATGACTACAAGTGGTCTCTCTCTCTCTCACATGCGTGCATGCACATAAATACTCTCAGGGCTATGCTATCATGCATTCCAATGAGATAGGTATACTTTCTCACTTGTGGATGATATAACTCTTTATATGCCACGGATTTTCTCTAACATAGTAAACCTTCCTAGTGCATTTGATTTATTACATTTTTTTATTCTGATGTGCTAGTTTTATTAGGATTATCATTTATCATGAACTTTATTACCTCGAATATTCAAGTTGCACAATTTTGGATATTTCCTTTTAAGGGAGTAGTCCGGTGCACAAAGTTCCTGTATTGACTCCCATCAATACGGGGTCCTGAAGAAGGGTTAGATCACATTGGGTATATTGTATATAGTTTTACCCTGCATTGCAAGAGGCAAGAGGCTGTCTTCACAATTCAAACCCATGACCATAAGGTCACATTGCAACAACTTTACAGTTGCGCCGAGGTCCCCTTCTACTAGTGAAGTTATTAGTCGGTCCAACTCTTCTAGTGTCTTGTATTTGCTTTCTAACTCGATATATATTGGTTCCAATGAGGATGCTGTAAATTTTATTTTGCGCTATAAATGACCCTACTATATTCTCTATGGTAGTAGGTTGAATCTCTGCAGGTTGAATATTCTCTATGTCAAATTTTGAGTTATAATTTCTTTTATATTTGTATTTAAATTTTAGGTTGAATCTCTGCAGGTTGGACTTATTCTGCGTGCAATGGGTTATCCAGCAAATACTATAATCTACATGGCCGGTTCTGAGACATTTGGAGGACAGAGGATTCTAGTTCCCTTGCGAGCTATGTATATGAACTTAGTAGACCATACTTTCTTGTGCAGTAAGAAAGAGTTGTCAAGCTTGATTGGTCCTGAATATCCTCTCCCTTTAAATATTCCTCAGCCTCCTCCTGTGAAGAGTGAGAAACAGCTTATTGATGAATGGAAAAAGGCTGGGCCCCGACCACGACCCCTCCCTCCCCCTCCTGCAAGGCCCTTTTATCAGCATGAGAAGGAGGGGTGGTATGGTTGGGTTGCAGAGACAGACAGGGAGCCGGATCCTTCACCTATGGAATTGAGGAACCAAGCACACAGGTTAATCTGGGATGCTCTCGATTATTATGTCTCTGTTGAAGCTGATGCTTTTTTCCCTGGCTTTAACAATGATGGTAGTGGTTGGCCTGATTTTTCAAGTTTAGTAATGGGTCACCGAGTATACCAAACAACATCTGGAGTAACCTATCGTCCTAATAGGTAATTTCTTGGGGTACTAATTTGTTGCATGCGTAAATTGGAACGCAACTTTTCTTTAGCATTTGACATATTTTGTTTCATAAAATGTTGCATTTGCTTTTATTTATCATTTAAGCCTTTTACACCACTCTTCAATAAGTTTTGAAATTTAGTTTGATTTATGCCTGGAAGATTTACTATAGTTGAGAAACATATAGTAAAGAGGGATTGACACAATTGTTATTAACCTAGAAAAAAATTACAATAGAGTTCCTAAACAATTATTGTTCTAGTAACTATATCATTGTGAAAAAGGACCTGAGTGATAACTTAATATCTGTTGTTAAAACTTTTGGTGGGGTAACAAATGATTTTTCACATTGACTGACAGTTGAAGCTTTTGTTTTTCTACATTAGTACCAATGAATTTATCAGTTGAATCAAAGATTTAATGTATCATTTTGTAGAGGAGTTTCGGCTCTTTGTCGAAATAATACCATCTCAATATTCCATCATGCTGATGCTCGACATACATCAAAATTGTGTTGAGATAGATTTTGCTCTTTTAAAATATTTAATTTTAGGAATAAAAATATAGGAATTAGATTACCAAGTGATATTATAATTTTTTTGTACTATTTGATGCCAACATTTGACACGCATTAATTAATTGAGATTTACATTGTTAATCCCTTGGACCTAACTTTTTTACTTCTAAAAATAACACTATAGCGATCAGATAGATAATTGAATATAAATTTTATTACAACATACCATGTCAACACTTCACATACTGTGACACACACTAGGCCATAAATTATAATGAAATCAGATGATTTTATTCTTTATGACCCTTCGGATTGATGTTTATTTGTGAAAAATAAAACTATAACAAGTAGTGAATTAAGTTAAAATTTTAGAGAAACAAATTATAAAAATATAAAAAGTATCTTGAATAATAAATATTAATTGAGACATCATTAATGAAGGGGAGCCTTGGCGCAACGGTAAAATTGTTGCAAAAGCAAGGTAAGACTGCATAATGGATCCTTCTCCGGGACCTCGCATGGCGGGAGCTTCGTCCACTGGACTGCCCATTTTTTTTTTAATTGAGACATCATTAATCAAATTTAACTTAACGAGGGTAAGTAAAATAAACTTGAAGCTTCAACTGTGGGGATAAATTTTAGAAAATATAGACGTTAAATTAAGTAGAACTGATATTGAATATGTGAAATGTAGATTTAGTATTAAAAATAGAAGTGAAATTATTAGTATTTGATGGATAGGAAGTTTATGAAGAGCAGTTAGATATTTTGAATAGAACTCTTTGAGTCTTAAAATGTGAATAAGAAGTTTATGTAGCAGGGAAGAAATTTATAAGGTAGACGCATGAAATTACTAGAAAAAAATTATTATCCATGAGCAATTAAGAGGGACATCAAAAGCAGGTAAAACAAGCTAAGATAACATGAGGATGGTAAAAACTGAAATATATTCTATGTTGTACGCCCAATAAGGAAATAAAATTTATTTGACACAATCAACAATAATCAAGCCTTATCCTACTAGGTAGGGTCGGCTATATGGATTCTTTTGTGCCCTTGAGCTCTAACTGCTACTATATTATCATTTATACTTAAATAAATTTTATCTTATTTTATTATTGCTAACCAGGTCTTTTTTGGTTTTCCTCGTTTGATATGCGTGTTTGTCATAGTTTCACATCGCCTAACTGGAGCATTTATTAGTTGTCTAAGTATATACTCGTACCAATTTAAACATGTCTCGGAGTTTTCTCTCAATAGATGCAATTCTGATTTTCTCTCTAATACTCTTATTTCTTATTTTGTCCATCCTCGTATGCCCACACATCTACCCTAACATTCTCATCTCTGCAACTCATATCTTCTGCTCATGTGCTTGAGTTATAGCCTAACATTCAGCTTCATATAACATAGCAGGTTTAACTACGGTTTTGTAGAAATTTCCTAAGTTTTAGAGGTACTTTACGGTCACATAAAATATTCGACACTCTCCTCCATTTCAATCATCATGCTTGTATTCTATGTAAGACATCTCTCTTAATCCCTCCATCGTTTTGTAAAAATAATCCTAAATATTTAAACCTCTCGGTTTTGGGCAACTCGTCATCTCCTATCTTAACAATTATTTTATTACGTCTAATATTGCTAGAACTTAAATTCTATATATTCTGTCTTTATTCTACTAAGCATAAAACCTTTCCCTTCTACTGTTTTCCGCCAAGATTCTAGTTTAACATTTATTCCTTCACGTGTTTCATCTACAAAACAATATCATTTGCAAACAATATGTACCATGGTAGTGTGTCTTGAATGTGTACAGTGAGTTTGTCCATAATTAATTTTAAAAGATAAGGACTTAGAGTTGATCTTTGATGGAATCTATCTTTATTGGAAATGCTTCAGTTACTCTACCTGAAGTTTTTACTCTGGTAGTTACATCTTCGTACATATCCTTAATTAATTCAATATATGTTATGCTAATACCTTTCTTTTCTAGAATTCTTCATATAATTTCTCTAGGGACTTTATTATAAATTTTTTCTAAGTCAATGAATACCATGTGTAGATCTTGTTTTTCTCCCGATATTTTTCAATTAGTTATCTAAGAAAATGTATAACTTCTATTGTTGACTTTCCAAGCATGAACCCAAATTGATTTTCGATCACGTCTCTTTCCTTAATTTTTTTTTCTATTATTTTTTTCTAAAGTTTCATGGTATGAATCATTAGTTTAATACCCCTATAGTTTGCACAATTTTGTACGTCTTCCTTGTTCTTATATAAGGGAACTAAAGTGCTTACCCTCATGATCAGACATTTTTTTTATTTTCAATATCATGTTAAATAATTTTGCAAGTCATTCAATACCTTATTTTCCTAGGCACTTTTATACCTCTATCGGAATATCATTCTAATCCAACGGCGTTTCCATTGTGCATCCCATTTAAAACTTGTTCTACTTTTGAAGCTTAAATTCTACGATAAAAATTTAAATTTCTATATTCATTTGACCCACTTAAATTGCCTAAGTTAAGTTGGTCACCTAAACCTTCATTAAAAAGTTAATGAAAATACCTCTTCCACCGC
>JBBMJZ010413112.1:9469501-9483687 GCA_037833815.1 Zingiber zerumbet
AAATTTATTTTAGCCATAATTTTAAATATTTAATATACAACTTCATATATTTTTAAATTAATATTATATATATATATATGAAATTTGGTGGCCCCAATATAATAGGGGCTCTAGGCATAGGCCTTAATGGCCTATGCCTTGAGCCGGCCTTGCTATACTCTAGCTTACGAGAAGGATTGTGGTATATGTGCCTGCAAGTCTATTTATGTTTGTAAGTTTTACCTTCGTTTTAGAGGGATGTGAATTTAAGGTTGTCCCAATTGATCACGTATCTTCATTTTTTTCATTTCAATTTTGCAGGATCAAATAGTCAGTTAAATTTAAGCTTTGGTTTGTTTTACAATCTTTAAGCAGTCTTGAGAGAGTTAACTGCCTAGTTTACAATTCAAAAAATGAATATGAAATTCCTGGTGTTTGCTGAATTTCAGACCTAGGAATTAGTCCGATTATCCTGGTTGACAGCAAATGAATTTTACACATTTTTGTTAATTATAAATTAGATATTCCTCTACCTTGATCCATGACACATAATAGGAATGGAGTTTTGGTCATTGTGCAAATTTGATTGCTCCATAGTGATATTTTTATATTTATTACGTCAACACATTTTTAATAGATAACTTAAATTCTTTGATCTTGATGGTAATGATAATTTAGTGTGTTTGTGGTTACCTTTAATGCAAAAAAAAAAAAGTAAAAAAAAAACAACTTGGACTTGTAATGTTCAGAATGTGTCAATCTAGAAGCTGTAATGTACAGTGAGAACTAACTTTAAACAATTGTTACTGTTATCACTCTCTGAAGCATTTCTTTTGGAAAGCTCGAGAATGTTATGTGCATAGTGTTTATGATTTTTTTTTTATTAAGCCTGTGCTGCTTATTCATTATGCTAGGATATTTATTCTGCATCTGTTGAGTGATTGAATTTCTGAACATATCTAAATTGGC
The DNA here is from genome assembly GCA_037833815.1 of Zingiber zerumbet. Lineage (NCBI taxonomy): Eukaryota > Viridiplantae > Streptophyta > Magnoliopsida > Zingiberales > Zingiberaceae > Zingiber > Zingiber zerumbet. The sequence goes on from JBBMJZ010413112.1 coordinate 9,470,450, forward strand.
CTAGTCAATGACTTGACACTCCCGCTGCTTGTTTACATAATTACTTTCCTGGGTATCTTTTCTATTGGTAGTTCAAAATTTTTGGATTTGGCCTTTTCTTTTTGTTTTTGCCATGTCTTCTAAACTGTGATTATAAGTGATTACTTTTAGGGACAGGAAACGCCTATCCAACAAGATACTGCTGTTCTGCATACTAATGGGCAAGCAAGTGACAATGGCCAAGAAGATCCTACAATTCTTCTGGATGAGATTCTCAAAGATCAAAGTTTCATGGAAGATGTGTTTGCCTGCCTCGATCAAACCAATTTGCCAGGTGATCCAACAGACATAGATGATTCCAGAGAACAAATTCTCTTGAAAGATTTATCTCATAATGCTCCAAGCCAAAGTGATGCATATGTTGAGCTTAATGACTTAGAGAACGATGCAAATAAAAACTGGAATTTCAATGAAGGCTATGCAAGTTTTGCTCCCAATTTTGTTGCTGGAGATGATGAGCATAGCAAGTTATATAAAGGGATCGAAACTGAGTTTCTTGAGTTCCCTGACCAATGCTCTGATCACCATAAACTGTTTCAAAATGTGCAAGTGGAAGATGACTTCAACTTCTTTGCTAAGGAATGTGATATTGGTGAACAAGACCAAGACTTAATTTTCTATGATGCTTTCTTTCCATCCAATGCTGAATCATCAAGTTTTGAATTTACTGATGAAATAGATAAATTCTTTGATGCGACGGATAATGATTTACCATCTCATTGCATTGGAGTTTCAGAACATTCTGAAAATCCCTCCAGTTTAAGCCAAGCTAATATTAAGGTTGGCATTGGTATCTTCTAAGTGTTTTTGTAGATAAAAGTTTAAGATAATTACAATAGGATTACAGACTGATATTATTACATGAAAATAGGCTGAAGGTGGCAAAAGTCTCACAAATAAGGGAATTACTGAGTTGGCACTCACAAATGTTGGAGCTGATACATTATCGACTGTACCTGTATCTGATTATGGATTCCAGAACAAATATGAAGATATTCCAGCTGTACCAGGTATAATTTATTTACATCAACTCTATGTAAATATCATTTTTAGAGAAAATGTGAAATAAAAAAGAAATTTCTTTGACTAGATATCTGATTAGTGCTCTAGTTGATAGCTGCAATATTTCTTGTGTCTTCAACGGCTAGTGTCATATCTACATTTGCTTCAACTCAAACCAATATGAATGAGGCATTGCATATCAGATTTGCTGCAACATTTATCAATTACATCCTAGAATATAAAGTATCTGCCATTTTTACGGTGCAGATATGACAGCAAACAAGGATAGTAACAACACAATAAGAAGTCGACTAATCAACATGCTGGGATCAATAAGCGGCCCCCCAGCATTAGCAGCAGAGCCTCATGCTAGTATCGGAAAATATGTTGGGCAAATTTCTGGAACCTACCAAGCTAATGAGTTCTATATCTCACCTGCCTTGATCCATTTACAGGGCACCTCGCGGGAGAATGGAAATGCAGGTTTGCTCCTTTCTTACAGCCTTCCGGATAATAATGCAAGTGGTAAACTTTCAGGTTTCAGGCCATTCAGAAAAATACAAGACTTGGTTGTTTCATTGCTGCTTCAAGGTAGCTGCTATCCTTTGTTCCTGTCAGCATTGGTTCTCACCGTAAGCTATAAAGTGGGGATGCTTATTTATGACAATAATTAGGTCTATATATATCTCGAAAAAATAAAGACACATTTTGGATGTCAGGAAAATTGGAGAACCTAAAACCTCTTATGCATCTTGTATTAAGTGGCATGACTTGCTACTGTAGTTAGTAATGATGCACATTTTGTGCAAAAACATAACTTTGTCTGGATTGTTCTCTTTTTTCTAAGTGGCAATAAAACCTGGAAAGACTCTTTCATTTGAATTTTTCCCCCCTTTTTTCTTATAGATTTTTTTTTTTTAATTTTTTTGTTGATTATATGAGGCAGATTTAAGCAGTCAAAGATATCTCTGCACTCAACTCATGACTGTTTGTCGTCAAAAGATACTTCTTTTATTTTGTATATACAAAAAATAGATGGGAAGTAATTTTTTCCACCTATTATGCCAAAACCCCCTAGATTTCGATACTGGAATGGATGGTCTCAATCAAATGTATCTATAAATAATGATATGTGCAGTCCAAGAAAAAGAAAAAACACGTGTTCGAACTCTTCATCATTTCCTTGAAAAGCATTATTAGAACAATGCGAAAAAACACGTGTTCGAACTCTTCATCATTTCCTTGAAAAGCATTATTAGAACAATGCTACAATAATGTTAGTAGAAAAAAAAATTGATAATCCAACTTCCTATAAATTTTCTATCAGGTACCAGGATAGGATAAACCTAGAAACTCAATATTTTAATTACGCCTTTTATTTGAAAAAAATTTCTACAAATACATCGTAACTGAGATTTAAACCACAAATATTTAGATGACAATATGAATATCCTATCATGACACCATAACTCCGGGGACTCAATAATGTTAGTACTGGATGGATAAGATGCTAAGAATTCAATGAAAATACATCAATAAATATTTTATCAATTTTGAAATTCACCGAGGCAATTTGATTCAAGAGGAATGGACAGATAAATTTTTCGGGTGTACAAAATCAAAATGAGAGAATCAGGATTAAGAAACTAAACCGCGATATTGAGATTCAGTTAACATTCAGAATGACCAAACACGATATCAAATGTACGTGCAAATCTCATGCACAAATAAGGAAACGACACTCTTGAATTTTACCCTAAAAAAAATGTTGAAGATTAACTCAACATTATGTCGATGATGTTGCGCTTTCTACAGACCACTGTATCCAGCGTATCGTACAGAAGGTGTAAGCTGAAGATAATTTACATGCGAACTCGACCTTATCAAAGAGAAGTGTCACAAATCTTACAAGAATTTTTACCAACATTTTCGAGGGCACAAATTGCTTCCCGCAGCTATCAAGATTCAAGGACACCTTAAAATGAGAAAGCTAATTTGCAAATACATTTAATCTCACTAGGGCTGTAACTTCCGGATGAAGCTTAAGCTCAGCTGTGTACTCACCGGTCTCGCGAATCTCAGGAAGAGTAACAATCCTTTTGTCGACATCCCTACAACATACGAGTGTATAGGATATTTAACAATGGAAGAGTAATAAAATGTTCTTGTTGTCATTTTTTTTTAAATGGCATACCGATTCATTTGTGCCTTAATGATGTCGACTAGATCTTGGGCAGTAACACTATCAATAAAAAATGATTGTATTAAATGACATACAACATAGGTACGGTCTGAATTCATCAATAGTAGTTTGAAGCAGTAAAACTCACGTTCCAAATATTTGTTTATTCTTTCCACCTTTGCGTTTCACCTTGAATGCTCCAATGGTCTGGAAAATCTGCGCGAGTTGTTGGGCTTCTTCTTTTACCTTGTTCAAGAACAAAAAATTTTAGGACTAGAGCCAAGAAAATTTTGTACGTCAAGCAACTATTGGATTAAGGGAACTTTATGTTAATAAGTACTGAGAAAAAAAGGAAAATGGATGTTATTAAATTTTAGAATTTGATGGCTAACTAACACATTGATGATAAAGAAGAAGAGAAGCTGAACTATGTGAAAACATAATGCAGTTCTCCTCTATTTTGGTTCCTGCAGCTACTAAACTGCAGCAGTTCTTTGGAAGGTTTAGCTGTGGCTCAGATATGGGATCAGCATAGTCCTTGACTACTTGTATAGATAAAATTAGACTACTTATATAGATAAAATTTTACAATTCATGTAAAACTGTGGAGGTCTGCAGTTTGGTCTGCAAGGAGTCTCACACCCTCTTACAAGCAGTGAGAAGGCACATGGTTAAGTTTAACAGAGAGATCTTAAGTGATTTGGTGAGATTACATACGTCTGGTCACTCCGGGAGAGATCTATTTTGGCATTGTAAAATGTAAATTTTATCACACCATGGGCATACACATGAGATGATTTTATACCCCTCCTTTGAACAAGAAGTCCAGGGCAGACTGTATGTGTTTTATGTGTGGGATCTCCTACATATTGGAATGTTGGATCAAGTACATATATGGTCATATACATAACTACGACAGGGTCACATAGTCCTCAAACTACCGAATTGATCAACAAACACTAGAGCAGTCATCAAAACAGCAGCGCAATCAACAGAATCCCAGTGGTTAGCCAAACACCAGATCAATAATTGACAAACAAGATGGGATGAAAAATATCAAGACATGTCAGTATAATAGTTTATTGAACCATTATATTAAGGAAGATTAGGTTAAGTTGATAAAGTCATAAAACCACTCAACCCTTCTAGAAATTAACAGCCACCACATTGTTAGCAGATTATAGAGTTCGAAGAAGCTATGCTCTGCCAGCATGGGGTTAAACTTTTGAGTTCACAACTGTCAGTAACATCTGCAAATATTTCAAAGATATACAAGAACAATCTTGCAAAGATAAAAAAGTGAATAATTATGCCTTTATACAAAAATTAAAAGAAAGAGAAAATCTCACTCTGTTTACCAGATTTGCTGACCTTTTCATTTCATCTCCCAAAATTTGATAAATGACAATTTACCCCTTACCTTCGCATATCTGTACCATGTTGCCCCTAAGCTTAACACTATTAGGTAAAGGTGACAGTCAATGGAAAATCATCATAAAACTATTTATGTTAATTTTTATAATGACCCTAGAGATTGTCAAAATGCCCTTGGAGTTTTCAACTGTTATCAACTCCCCACCTAGCCATTAAGATTGGTAATTTATAAAGGGCATCTTGGGGCACAAAGCTTCTACTAATGTGGGGACCCGGAGAAGGATCTATTATACGTAGTTTTATCCTGCATTACAAAACGTTGTTTCGGTGACTTAAACCCATGACGACAAGTCAGTAACAACTTTACCATTGCGCCAAGACTACCCTAATGGGATAATGACACAGTGATAAAATGATAAGAATATGAAAATTGTAAGGGGCTATTTGATGATTTTCAAACTTTAGTGGCACATTTTGAAAAAATAAGGCAATACAAGGGAAAAGTGAATTTTATACCTATTTTTGTCATTGAACATCACCTTGAATATGTTAAATTCAAAGGCAAAATGGTACAATTTTGCAAAGGTGGTAAAGCATAATTTAGAGCAGAATGAAAAGTTAGTAAACTCAAGGGGTACAAATTGAAATTTACTCTATGAACAATCATCAAAAAAGATGAATATGTTAATTGCACATGAATAAAGCTAAATAGAATCAATCATACCCGTCGTTTCTCAGCCTCAATTCTCTCCTCCTCAATCCGCATTTCCCTAAAATAAAACGAGCCAAATTTAAACTTTGTGCATTGCATAATACTGAACAACTAAAATAGATAATTTAAAGGATAGAAAACATAGACTAAGTGTCCAATTTATTCTTTAACATGCTAATTTATATGAAAGGCATAATCCTCATGCACAAAGTATTCTGAAGTAATGATTAGATCCTAAGTAATTTTTGATATACGGAAGAAATTGTCTAGAATTTGTGCCTCAAAAGTTGAAAAGAGAAATCATCTTAACATCATTAATCATTTAATGACACTAAAAAGTGCTATAAATTTAGAGCGAAGATAATGAGACTCCATATGAGAATCATATGGATTTTTTTAACATATGGCAGTTACAACATAGACAACTAACATCCAACAACCAATTTAGGACGTGAGACAACTAGGACAACTTAAGATTATATATATATATATATATATAAGCAAAAAATATTATTCATAATATAAAAAATTTAAATATGTTATTATTATTATAGGCTTCAACATAAAGAAAGATTTTTGTTCTCTTACAGTAAAAAGTACCATATTTGCAAGTCATCTCAAACAAAATCAGTAAAGATCAGTCAGTGATGCTGTTTTTTTATTAGAGAATGAGTTGTCAATGAAAATGTTTTATACAACACATGTACAAACTCTTCTTAAATGTTTTTCTAACTCATCAAATGTCCCACATTAAGAGACAGCTGATATATTAATATTCAATATAATTGTAAACTTTTGTGATTTTGGTAGTCATATCAATTTGAATGGCTATTAAGATCACTCTGAATTTGAGCAACTCACACTCAGATGAGGCAAACAATCTATTTCACAAGATAGAGGAATGTTCATGGACTTGGTCCGCACTTGACCCACTCATGAATAGTCCATCTTACTTGAGACTTGAGAGTGACATATTAATGGATCTAACTCTTCATTATTGAATTTGGAAGCAATATTCTGCAATACAACACTGGGCATTCCTCAAGCGGTGATCATGCAACAAGAGAGAAAAGAGGAGAGAACCAATAAAAAATGTCAAAAAAAAAGTTAATTCTTGACCTACTAAATGCCTTTATCTATACTGACATATAGTTTTCTCCAAAGATAAATATTAGCTTAGATGATAAACTTATTCTTATCACAATTACAATAAATAAAATATTAAATCTAAGAAATCTAAATCTTGAAGATGCATCATCATTCTATGATGGGGCATGACAGATATGATGAGTGAAAATAATGGAAGAATAAATGGAGCTTCTATGATCTCCCATGTTGGGACAAAAAGTTCGTGTACCCTAATTGGTGAATCTCACAAGGACGAGTCCTCACCCTCCCTTCCCCACCATGCAAGAGTGTGAGTGTGATTCTCAAACCAATTGACACAACATGAATCTGATAATTTTATGACTATATAGAAAGAAAGGGAGCACCCCCAACGAAATGGAAAACAATAATTTGATTCAACTCATGTTATTCTGGGCAACTTACAATAATGTGTCTATATAGTTTTCCCAAAAGGGGAAAGTCAGCAGCCTAAGTATTTGCTCCCAACGCATAAGGAATAATAATATATTAATCTAGATGATAAATTCATTCTACTTTATTATACTAAAAATATTAAATCTAAAAAAAAAATCTAAATTTTGGAAGTGACTCCATCAGTTGTCTTCAAAGATGCCCCTGCTTATAATTATGCTTGATTTTAAAAAAAATATAAATTTGAAAGAAAAAAAAATCCCTTTACTTTGAAACAGCAAACTTATTTTAAGATAAAATCTTGAAAGCAATCAAGAAGAAACAATGTTTAATATAAGTCCATGTCTCCACTTCAATGTATTTTCCACCTTAATCATGAATGGGAATCCCTGATGATAAATGAAAGTGTTATAGGTGGATCCCTCCCTATCTTTAACACTTTCTTTCTGGGTAATGGGGACCTAGATAGAAGAAAGCCTACCTTAGTTCTCATGCTCCCTAATCTCTTATCTAACCATACTACCATGCATAGGAAAAAAAAATACTAGAATTAAACTTATTACGTGTTTCTTCTTTCAACGGGAGAAAAGGTTATTGTTAGCCCTAATTAGCTGCAATGGAGTCCATAATGTTCACATTTTTTATAAAAATAAACGACTTAGAAAACTGATCATAAATAAGAACATATGTAGGATTAATCGTAATAGTCAGATTACAAATAGAGAGCCTCTATGAGAAGCACCTGCAATGTCTAAGACTTCAATTTTACAATATGATTTCACAAAACTCGAGTAACTACCATTGTTTCTCCCTTCCTCATTGGACAATCAGATCAATCTAGAGACTTGAGCGCATTTCACAACACAAGAAGTTCCTCCGAAAACGTTTAGTCAATGTGCTAACAGTGAAAAAGGAGAAAATAATCAAACAACGAGCGAGCATTAAAACACGCACTTGAGCAACAGCGTCGTGACGATTTGAGCCTTGCCCGTAGGCAACAAGAAATTGCGGTAATAACCCGCCTTCACATCGATGAGCGCCCCCTTCTTCCCCAGATCCGCCACGTCCTCCTTGAGAATGATCTACGAAAAGGGAAAGAAAAACTCCAAAACAACATCTAGAACGAAAGGAGGAAGGAGCACGGTTGGGTTGACGAGAAAGATGAAGAGATTCGCATCCGTACCTTTCGCAACTTCTGGGCTTTCTTCTGGGCGACGATGGGCATAACCCCGCCAGCTTTCTTCGGCCTTTCGTTTGTGGCGAGACCGACGAGCCGATGCGGCAGCGAGCAGCAGGAGGAGCTCCACGATAAGGTTGAAGCCATGGTAGCTTTGTATAATACGGGTCCCTCAGTCACTCCCATAGCTATTTATCTCAAAAAAAAAAAATGGCAGTCTTATCCCTTTACTCTTTCTTTCTTTCTTTCGTTCTTTCTTATACAACTTCTCCTGTGTAGTCGGTTAGAAATGGATTATAAATTGAACCGGTAAATTATCTCCCTTCGTCTAATTTGAAAATGGACCGTAAAAACACTTGAATATCATTTTATACTATAATAAAATTTATATGTGCCCTTTAAAAATAATTATCTATAGTTTTCAATAAATTTTTACAAAAAGAGTTTCAAAATTAAATTTTAAATATCAGTTTTCATAATTAGATCAAGCACTACACTAACAAAGATTGAAGAAGCAAGTCCCGAGCTGGGTAATGGTACGGCAGATTTTTTTTTAATTTTAGTTTTGATAAATTATCAGATGAAATTTTTTTCAATGATTGACCTATAACCACAATGGCAATTATTGACTACAACTGCCTGTTATAATTAAGATGGTGGGGAAAAATGCAACAAACCAAAATAGATGACTGAGAGAGACAAACTCAGTCATTTAACCATAGACATAAAACATCTGTCTATACAAGAAAATTTTGAAAATAAGTAGATCACAAGAATATTCAATGAGAGATATAAAAACATCTCTCTCTGTAGCACCACCAAGTACTCTATGGTTTGGGTCTTTAGCAAGCCTATTGATAGAGATTAAAATTAGAGATACAATTCTACAACTCAAATTTTGAATTTCCTCCCTTCGTTTTCCGTTCTTTCATTTCAGTTCCTTAGCTTTAGGCACATCATCATTTATCTAATTTTTGAGGAGACAATGCGATTTTGATTGCCCCAATTTAATTTCGTCTCAACAATGACTCAGACAAACTTTAAGTGAAAAACTATATTTACATCAGGAAAACTAATGTTCTGTTGTCTATCCATACAAAAACACATAACTTACATTTTACTAAGCATCACCAGTGGTGCCAGAAAGCCATTGCCAGACACCCCCAGATTTATGTTTCTGTGCAACAACCATCTCCTGAGCTACTTGAGATTTCTGATGACGTAACACATCAAGCTCATGCTCTAAAGAACTACATGACTCCAGACTTTTCTGAATTTGAGCAATTTGTGCCTCCAATGACCCAGACAAAATAATAACGTAAGAAAGAACCTCGTTTTTAAAGCATACGCCTCTCTTAAGATGATGGCCTGGATGATTAGGGGGACAAATACAAAATCCCTCTAAGTTTAGACATCTTGAACTTTCAGCTGTAAGTTGACTTTGCACTGAATAAAGTTCCTTAAGAAAAAAAGAAAGAAAGAAAGAAAGAAACAGCAGCTTAGAATACACAAGTACTGACACTATGTACTAAATTACAATTGAAAATTCACCTTTAATAATTCAGTATGGACAATGTCCATCTCATCAATCTTGGTTTGTAACCTTGAATTCTCATGTCTTGTTTCCATTATCCTGGATTCCAATACCTTGTTTTTCTGCTTTAAGAGTAACAGTATGAATAGCACTAAGCTTCTGAGAATTCTCAATATGGTTGCTCTTGATATCTTGACCGACTGTATTTCTCAAATCCACGTTTTTCTCATCAGTCCCAGTGATTATGGCATATGCAGCTGTTGCAGAAGCAGCAGCAGCTGCAGCTGCTCGTGATTGAAGATGTCAAGGTAGTGTTGGCTCTTTAGGATTAATTTTTAGAACAAATACCTATGGAGGAAGCCATACATCAAACTAGGAGAAATAATTGCAAGAAAATAGTTTGCTCGCCTGTCATACAATACAAAAACTGCTACAGATAGACGGGAGGTGTTACATAATTCTAAAAGGAGAGCATCCTAGGCTGTTTCAGTAAGGGGCAATTTTGCCTAGATGCTATGCGACCATTTTAAAAAGCGACCCAAGTGGTCCACTTAGGCAGTTCAGATAAAAAAAAAAAAAAATACAACCCAGTGCACGAAGCTCCCGCTATGCGGGGTCCCGGTGAAGAATCCATTGTACGCAGTCTTACCCTACTTTTTGCAAGAGGTTGTTTCTAGGATTCGAACTTGTGACCTTTTAGTCACAAAGCAACAACTTTACCGTTGCGCCATATCATGCGATAAAGAAAGATAAATAGCTATAGAATCTAAAATATTACTCTATGGAGATAGAGTTACAACGGAAAGATAAAGAAGAAAACATTCTACAACTTGAATCAAAAAGAAAAGAGAAGAGGAAGCTTAGTCATGACATTGTGACATCTTTAGAAAAATCTCTAAGCTCTAGGGTGGACGAAAACTTCGACTGCTCCTTGGACCAGTTCTCCTAGGGTTCCCTGTCATGGGGAAAACCCTCCTCCTTGGAACAAGAGCCTCCTAGCACTTTTTATAGCCCTTGGAACCGACCAAAACGAAGGTAGAATACCTAAAATAGCGAGGCACTACCATCGCGCCACGACTCAGCCTTGGCCACGAGGCCTCAGCCAGCCGCGATGTCAACCCAGTCCACGAGGCCTTGACCAACCGCGAGTTATAGCTAGGAAAATATTCTAACAACTATATGCTAATTTTAACCTAGTTTGGCTAGTTATAGAGTTTACAATTGAAATTCTAACTCAACGGAGGCTAGTTAGAAATTTTTGATTCATTTGATTGAGCAACTTCTTATATACTTATTCTTTGTGTGTTAATGACATTCTTAGTTAATATATGGATTCATATTTGTAGTATCTCTCTTGTATTGATGGATGCATGCTTAATAATATGCTTATATTGGTCATTCATCTTTTGAGATTATTCTTATTATTTGTTTGATATGCTAATGTGATATTTTTGCTCATAACTTACATAAATTATTGCATAATTATTATAAATCCATTAGTTAAGTTAGGCCATGATCAGTTTTGATAATTGTTATAAAAATTATTGCATAATTGCTAAGTTTTGTATTTGTGTTGATAATGTTGGAAATTTTATTTTCATTAGAATATAATGTAAATGAACAAAACTTAGATGTATAATAGGCTAGAAAATAGATTTTTCGAGATAAATATTTTACTTGATTTGAAGAGTTTGTGAACTGTAGTAAGAGTCATCCAGAATGTATGATTGATGCTGAATTATGTTGTCTGTGTAATCATTGCAAATGTAGAAATAAAGCTTTCTGTGATGAAGATACCGTGAAAGTACATATATATAAAAATGATTTTGTTTCAGAATGTAATGCAATCAATAGTTCATGAAGTGATGAATGAAATTGATCATTCCAATATAGATAAAATATCAACACCTGAAGTTCAGCAATTGTATGCCATGTTAAAGGCCAGTGGAAGTGTGAGAAGACATTCCATTTGCTCATTCTCAACTATTAGCTAATGCAAGGTTATTGAACATCAAGACAGAACATCATTTCTCAGAACGATGTTATAATGACATTTATCAATTGATGTCAGAGTTATTCCCTACTATCACATAATGATTGATAGCTTCTACAATAGAAAGAAATTGGTGAGGGGTTTAGGTTTACCGATAGAGGAAATTAATTAACACTATAATAAAATTGAGATTTTACAACACTTAAAGACAATACTTTTTTTTTAGAAAGTGTTATCTTCTTTTTAACAACGCTTTTAGTGAAAAGTGTTGTCTATCTCTTTATTTTCTTACTAATAGACAAAGTCTTTTTAAAAACCTTTGTCTATAAGTGATTTTTGCGGGTTAAAGACAATGCTTTTTGAAAAGCCTTGTCTATTAGCAAATTTTTTTAGTGTCTACGATAATGACTTTTAAAAAAACGTTGTCTATTGTCAAGTTATCATCTGAATCTAGGATGTTATGAACCATTGGATCAAGTAAGGAGTAATAAAACCTTATGTTTCACTCGGCACCCACCTATCTCACGAATACCTCCTGAACCCCTCACCTCACACGTCTTTGATGTCCTCCCGAACCCTTCATCTCACACCCTCTCCGTCCAACTCCTCTCTGGTGAACCCCTCTCCATGAACCTCTCATTGGCGATGAACCCCTCTTTGTCGGACGATACTCTGCCGAAGCCGAGCGACATTTCCTTTCCCTTTTTTGTGACATTCATCTTCCTCGGGTTTGTAAAAATCCCTTGCCAAGGTGACATTCATCTTCCTCAGGTATGTGACATTCATCTTCCTCAGGTTTGGAGGGAAAGCAGGGGCACAGGGAATAGCTGGTAAGTCAAATCCTTTGCCAAGGTGTTAGATAAAATATCTTGTACCTGAGCTTTTGTAATTTTATGCTTTAGTTTGTTTGGAATTGTTTTGATATGCAGACTGAAGTCATCTTCCTTGGAATTTTATGTTTGTCATTAACAAAAATTTTCAGAATTTTTTAAAACTTTAAAAAAAATTACATTTTTTTGCCAAAATTGAGGATTAATTGATAAAAATTATTCCTTTTGGAAATTAATTATGGTAAAATGACATATTCCTGAAAATTCTGTTTAAACCCCCAAGAGTATTTTTCCTAATATATATATTTTTTTGATGTGATCAAAGGGCAAGGGGGAATAAGTTAAGGGAGGTAAACATAGTATAAATTTTCATGTTATATACTTGTATTTATAGCAAACTTGTTAATAGTAATGATTGCAAATTTATTTGCTTAAAATATTTTATTGGTTGTTTACCCTAACTTAACTTGGGTTGATGCAACTTGAGTTGATGCATATAAAAAGGGAGAGATTGTAAGTATTCCGGGTTAGTTTTCATATAGTCAACTAGTTAAGTTTGGTCTTTTGATTTTGATGTTTTTTGTCTGAGTGTGCAAGAACTTAGGAACATAAGAAGTCGAGTGAAAAATGTATCTAGTGAGAAGGATGACACAGGAAGTGAGTCGACGGACTCGGTGCATCTGAGGGATGAGGTGCTATGGAAGAGTACACTAGTACACGGGAAGGAAGTGTGTGCCACATCCGAGAGACGAGAAGTCGGGGAGGAAGGCTGCTTGAGGGTGTTGGTGCAACCTAGGTCAAGGTTGACCTGGTTGACCCGACTCGAGTTGACTTGACTCGAGTTGTATTTTGATGT
>JBBMJZ010413112.1:9491388-9522667 GCA_037833815.1 Zingiber zerumbet
TACAAATATACATAATAAAATTTAAATATGCTATTAAATACACTTAATTTAAATTTATAATAAATAATAATTACATTTAATTATACTATAAATAAATATAAAGAAAATAATAATTATTAATTAATTACATTTGATTTTATAATAATATAGTAAAAATTTTAAAAAAATTCTCTCCATCACTACCATATGATGTGAATAGTGCAACACCATTCACATCACCGTGTGAGATTTGATATATGGATTGAAGTAATTTGATGTTAAATGTACATTAAATTTGACCTTATGGTGATAGGTTGGAGATGCCATGAGTACATTTCCCATTTCTCAGGAGTTTAAATGGAAAATTATCAGAGAGAAAGCAGTAATTAACGTCATATATTCGACGAAGGGTTAGTGAATACTCTCATCGACTATTGCTGCCGCCTGCCTCCTGCCTCCTGCCATAGCGACGGCCATGGCGGAACCTACCCATCAAGAAGAGCACCTAGACGTCCTGACAAAAACGGGAGAGAAGACCGGAGTTTCGAAGCCAAGGTCTTCCGTCTTCCGTCTTCCGTCTTCTGAAAGCGGGATCGGAATACCCTCTTATCCTCCTCCCATCTTGAACCCTTCACCTACAAGATCCTCAGAACATGTCTGCTCTGCAATTGCAGGAGCCTGGTCCATCGGGATGGAGACTATCACCGTGCTGTTCATGTGTGGATATACTCGGAGAGTACGCAGGAGCTTCTCCTGCAGAAACGCGCCGATTGCAAAGCTTCTTGGCCTGGGAAGTGGGATATCTCCAGTGCCGGACACATATCATCTGGAGAGTCGTCGCTTCTTACCGCTAGGTACTTCGAAAGCTGGGGTCTTTATTATTGTTTGTCTAACTTTGAGAAGTTTACGTGGACAATTTTCGTGCTTTTTTCTTCTTCTAAATTTCTTAGGACGACTTTCCGGCTTCTTAATCAAACTTTGATTATGATGTTTCTACTGGCGTGGTTTTAACTTTTCATTGCACTTTTATTAGGTTGGATGCTAATAATACATGTAATGTTGTATTACTTGAGGTAAGCGTTTGAACTTTGAAGTTTTTGATGGTACTAATAGAATTTTATTGGTTATAAGAACGTTTCATTATAGCATACAAATTGCTGGAAAGAAAGTCTAAGATATCCAACTCTGTTGTATTTATTTAATTTTTTATAACCTCCTACCTTTAACTTGTCCATCTGTTATGAAACTTTTGTTAGCACAATCTAATGGAGTACTCTTATTTCTGCATTGATCTGTATATTTTTTTGATATTAAATACCGATCAATTGAAGCTCTGACTAAACTTATTTCTCTAGGTAGCACAAGGTGCAATTATATTATACAACAAATAAATTGACTAAACATATTTCTCCAATGAGTACGAGGTGCAATCCTATGATTAATAAATTATACTTGTGTTTCCTTAACGAAATTACTTTTTGATGATTAATAGAGTAGTTCTAAACTCCTTTTTAGGTATACTTCTCTAAGCTTGTTCACGTCAATGATTATGGATTTTAGAATTACTAACTAAACTATTACGTTGATACTTTTCAGGAGGGAACTCTTTGAAGAGCTAGGCATAGACCTTCCAAAAGATGCATTTGAGTTGTTATTTGTTTCCCGTCATGAGTGGTTGGTACTACTTCCTTTTGCTATTTTTATCATGTGATTCTATGCTGTTTTTGATCCAAAATATTTCTTACTTTTTTCAATCTCCTATTGCTTCTTACTTTTTTTTTTTCCACCTCATGTTTCTACTTTCTCAATAATATGCCAAGAATACTAATGCACAAATCTTGCTTAATAATAAAAGCTCATGAATCTTGGCTATTTGGAATCAATACAAAACAAACTTAAATGAGGCAGTTAAAAATTCTGATTGTTTATGTTAAATGTGCTGGGCAAATTTGAACAATTTGCCATGTCCAGTTGTGGGGTCAGCTGCTTGTTATTTTTTTTCTATCCATATCCATCCCATACTTGTGATTGGTACTTACTATTCTGTCCATACGTGCCTCCTCAATGCTCACAGGTAACTGCTCAAACTTGAATACAGTCCCAATTTAACATATCTTGATATCCACAATATTAAAAATAATAACAAGTTTTGCCTAAACAATAACTAAATGTGTCAAAAATAAAATATAACTAGAAGTATGTAACTTAAGCTCTAATAATGATATTCCCCATAAAATCATTATATTTGTCAAACTTAAGTTCTACATATATATGCACTGAGTATGCAATCCCAAATCCATGCTCCTACCTTTTCACCCAAATCTGTTCCATACTTGTTTAAAGGGCACTTAAACCGATAACATGAGTTGGCTAATCATGGGTATTTGGAAAACCACCCTATTGTTACTGCTATCCATGTAGTTGCAAAGAATAAGATTGCAAACTAGTGTAAGAAATAATTATAGCAGTAAGGGGCTAGAAAATGGCATGTTTCTGAATGCACATGAATATAAAGGAAAAAGTAAGGTGATACTTATCCACGTAGAGAATGTATATGAGTACAAACAAGGGAAAAAAACAAGGTTACATTAGAACTTGAAAATTTGAAAAATCTTGAAGCCTTGATAATTCTAAACTCTTGGAGTTGTTTAGGGACTAGAGAGCAGTACGAGTGATTTATTTTTGTGTACAATGTCGCCTCAAACAAGCTTCACAAAGCTTAAAAAGCTGGTCCAACATTCACCTCAAGAGGTTCAGTGTTACACTTCCAGCTTAAATGGGTTCAATTTTTTGTGACAACTTATTTCAGATTACATAATAAAGTTTCAGCATTGACTACATTTCAGTCTTGAGTATTCTCTTGGTGTTTGTTATTCTGTAATAGGCCCCTACCCCAATTAAGTTTTAGCATTTCTTTTCCACCAATAACACTAGTAGTTCAAGCTTTCTTAGTCCCTAATCCTTGTTTTTTTGTACATATATATTATTTGACCTGTACATATATGTAACATGTACATTCTATCTTTAATATGCTTTCTGTTGATGAGTGCCTTCTCTTTTATAAAAAATAAGACATACTTTGTTTTGATGACTTGACATTTGATTTCTACTTTTTAATGGAATTATTGGTTGTACTTCTTACCCAAATGTCATGGAAAATTTGCTTTACCAAATGTCATATAAATTACAACATTTGGTACATCTTCTGAAATGGTTATGGCCTAGATGCCTAGTAGTATCTAATTATCTATTAGTTGCCAGATAAAAGAATTTACAGATAGGGAAGATGTTAAGTAGCGATCATGCTGGTTAAAGGAGAAATATGGTTTATGGCTCCACTTAATTTCTGCTACTCAATGATCAGCTTAGATTTATATAGATGAAGTGTTTCATACATTAGCTTATTTTATGTACCTGTAGTCTATCTTTAAAATTTTAAAATATTTTGTATAATATCATGCAGTGTTCTAAATAATGGAAGTTATATCAACAATGAAATCAACGATGTATATCTTGTGACAACTTTGAGTCCTATTCCCATGGAGGCCTTCACTCTTCAGGTAAAAAAAGGCATTATATTTGTGTCAGCATGCTTGAGATATAAACACTTTCTCTAGCTTGTATCCATAGATATGCAGATATCGAGTATTGGCAACCATGTTCAAAATAGATAAATAGATACAATTACTTTCTTAGCTCAGGTAATGCACAACCCTAGCCAGTCAAGTCATTGACCTAGGCCATGCTTAGCCCGACATTGATCCACCCTGGCCAAGCTGAGCCGGCCCATTCCTAGCTCAAGCACAACCCATTGTCATCTCTATTTGTAACATGCTCATTTAGTTGCATTCACACTTTTTGGAATGCTTTTTGGTATGAATGTATTTTCACCCAACAATTTCTAGTCGTACATTTTTTTTGAGGGAACAAAAGGTAAAATGCCTTCTCGTAATACTTATTATCATAAGGGAATATCTATAGAATTGAAGGTGTGGTTGGGTTAATGTACAAAAGGTTGTGCATCTGCATAGGGAGGTTGCCTATTTACACCAAATTGCAGCAATTCAGTTATCCTTAGGCAAACCTTTTAAAGAGCATATTATTTTTTGATTCGTGCAACTTCTAAATAATATATTTCATCCCCTCTTCATACAGTTGCTGGTCCTTCTTTTTTTGTCTCATTCTCAGTATTGTATACAATATCTTCACATGATCTTTGTCGTTGAGTTTGGTGGTAGGTGAGTTTTCAAACTATACTACAAGCATTCAGACTAGGAACAAAATTTGAGGATAAATTAAATTCCTCTAGATAAGTATCATTCTCTTATAGCTTATTTAGGCACATATTACCACTAGTCCAATTCTACTATTGCTGTCTATTGGCACTAGCAGTAAACCTCTAGTATTGTGGCCACTACTGCATTACTGCTTACTGCAATATTGCTAGGATTTAGTTAACTCTTAGTTTGGTATGTTACAGTACAGTATGTAGTAACTGGTATGACTCCCTGAATACCTGGCTGTTTGCTCTGATTGAGTATTGACTGATATCAAAGTATATCCAATTGTCATCCTTTAGTTTGGAATTTCCTGGCATGGAATTCTGCTAGTTCATCTTGGTATTTTCCTGTAACAAGAATTAGGCCTCTCCAACTAACTTTGGCATGTGTTGCTATAATTTCATTTTCTTTTGCTTTTCTTGAATCAGTTAAGACTTAAGGGTTCTGCTTGTATGATCCACCAAGTCATGGCATCAATCCGTTGCTTGTCCTTTATCCAATTTTATCTGCATTGCATTCCTAACAGATGGTCTAGATAGGGTTGATGCAAGCTATCTCTGAATCCCCATATGTGGTTGCTGGTATACATCTTAATATATCAGCTTTATCTAAATGTACACTATGGGTCATCTTATGTGTTAAAGTATTTTCTTACAAATGGTTCATTTGGTATTACATTTTTTATGCAACTGAAATTCCTGTTCAAAGAATTTAAACTAACTCAGAAACAGGACTTTTTGTAAGTTATTTCCACTTATATGTCCAGATATTGAGATTGGAAACACTTCCAACTTTGACTATTAATAGAGACCTTCATCCAAAATGTGCACAATTTGTGTGATAATGGATCCTTTGAGCTTAGAAATTTTAAAAACAAAAAACAGGACCTCCAAGTCTGACAATTCTTTATATGTTCTTTTGAAGTGATATAGATGATAATGAGTGATGCTATTTAGCTGATGGTTTTGGATTCAATTAAGTTCATGATGGTTAGCCTAATAAAATCAACTGCTTATACTTGTCATTTGTTCAGTGTTTCAGTATCTGGACTGGATGGCAGGTTTAGCAGGTTATCCTAGGAAGCCAAATTGGTGTGGTTGTATCATTTGGCCCAGTTCTCCTTGACAAATTGGGAACCAGCAGGGACAACCGTTTCACACATCAATCTTGTCTTAAAACACTTCTTTGTATATAATCTTAGAAAATTCTAAAGCTTTCAAGAAGATGCCAGCTTTTTATTAAAATGTAGCTACATGATTTCACCCTACTTAACTTTTACTTTATTTCAGGAATCAGAGGTTTCTTCTGTCAAATACATGTTTTGGAATGATTATAAACATATTCTTGAAGAAGGAGATGATCAATATGTCCCATATGATACAACAGGCCAGTATGGCCAGCTATTTGTCATTCTTGAGCAAAGGTATATTTTTCGTGTACATAGTTGATAGTCCCAATGACCACTCCATTTAATTTAACACTCTCTTTTGTTGGTAAATTTCCACAAACTTATTTATCATACTGCAGAAGCCTTTCATGACTTATCATACACTGGAAGCTTTTTGCTCAATACCTGATTGGTTTAAATGTATGATTTTTCTAATTTATTAGATGATAAAAGCAACGAAAATTGCCTTATCACTGACCACTTTTCATTTAGTTTCATTTCCCTTGAAGGATATTAACCAACTTTTTGTTTATTTTCATGTTGTACAGCCAGCAATAAACTATCTTTTTGCTAACCATATAAAGTTGGATCCGAGAATCCAAATGATATTTTTCTGAGCCATTTAAATTTGTTTGTAACTGTATTTGGTCTCCTTTTACCCACTCTAGTTGATCTTAAAACAATCAACTCTAGTTGATCAACTTAACTTTGGAATCCGTTGTTCTCTTTTGACATGTCCATATCATCTTGATATTGTTTCTCTCATTTTATCTTATAGAGGGCTACAATGACTAATTACTTGTGAAATACATCTTGATATTGTTTCTCTTTTTTTATCTTATAGACAATGATTAATTACTTGTGAAATATATTATTTTATTTTCTCTCCCAGTAAAGAAACACATTTTAGCCGACCTCACCTAGTGGGATAAGACTTGGTTGTTGTTGTAAAGAAACACATTTAAATGTTTTCTAGTAAATTTTCTTTGTGATTGAAAAGTTTTTGTTCGATTTATTTAATATTTTTGTATTTGGTCATTTTGGATGCCAGTGGATTCTTAACATCCTGTTGCTGTTGTAGTTTGAGATTGTTTTGTGTTTGCTACAGGTACAAAGAGAATAAGGAGGCTATTAGTCTAAGATTGCAAAATAAGCTGAATCGCTATGCTCCTATCCTTATGAACCCAGAGGTAGTACTATTTTTTTTTTTCAGAATTTTTAAGATTCAGCTATGTTGACTATTTTCTATTATCAAGATTATTTGTTTCTATCCTTACTCATCTAAGATTTCAACCTACTGCATCGTACATTCCAATCTATGATAGGGCATTCAGCCTACAAATTAATTGATGATCAATGCTTTTTTTCATAGAAAGGCACAAAGAACTGGTGAAAATAATCACTGATCCAATTGTAAATTTTTTATAATTGAAACTGGTGTTAACATATTAAATGAAAGATATTCATATGGTAACAGCAGTATCTTTTCAGTCCCTTCACTAGCTCTTTCCAGATGACTGTTGTAAATCTTCCTTTGTTTTCTAGCTAGTTTATTATCAGTTCTTGATGGGTTCCTAACTAACTTATATGGACTTGTATATACTTGCACATAAAGTATTATATATTATGCAATTTTGGTGGATATAGGCTGTGAATGAATTAATATTACTGATGCAAAAACGTGATAGCGCTCATGCCAAGCGCTCCTCATCGCCGGCTACACGGTGAGATGATGTGAGGTAAATTAGGTATTGAGCGACCCCCTAAGTGGGAGGATTATTTGCCGCAGCCGTGACTCGAACCATGAATGAAGTATTACTGAAAATATGGCTGGTGAACCTTCGCCGGAAAATGGCAGATGATTCTCTGGTTTGTTGCAATAAGGCAGGTGCAGTTGATGCCTCCCAGAGTTATTAATTGGTGTTAGTACATGAAGGGACTCTGCAATAAGAGTGTGCTAGCAGTATCAGGGTATTGATCTATGATGGGGTGTGGTATCCTAGAAAGCTTTCTATACATATTAGACTAGTACATTTAAGAGGAAAAAAACCAGTTTGGCTAGATATGACCTCCATATTAGATAGTTGATATATACTGAATAATGGTTCTTGATTGAAACTTAAAGCTTTCATATACTGGCCCATCCAGATAGTTGGATTTTGTGTCAGTATTGGTTGGTACCATTCAACAAGAAATAGAAACACAGAAGAATTAGAAGAGCAGAAGAGGGTACAAGATCAGGAGAGGAGGAAAAGAAGGGAAGGATGAAAAGAAAAAAAGAAAGAGGGGCAGAAGAGTGGTAGAAGAGTAGCAGAAGAGAATACTATAAAATTATTACTGCCAAGGTTTATATTATCCTTTCATGCTTTCAAGCTGGAGTTTCAATGTCTGACCAAAATAGTACAATTTCAGTGTTGTATGCCGATACTCAGTATGCTTCAAAGCATTTCAAGTAGGGCTCTAAATGAATTGGATTTTTGGAGAATAAGTTTGGTATTTGATTTGATAAGAGTTCATTTATGTCAATTTAATAACATCAAGTAGAGGAACACTAGTGTGGTTAACTTGTGATGTTCATGAACAAGTTTAGGAATAATTTATAAACAAATTCATTTATTAGCTTGACTGAATCTATAATGATTTTATTTCTTTATTCATTATTTTAAAACAAAAATATATATACTCTACAACTAAATTATAGGCATAATAATGTCTCTACATGAGCTTGATAATTTTTTTAATCAACAAGATTAAATAAGTTCTATGAGAAAATAAATAAGCTTGAACATAGTCAAAGTCTACTCAACTTGGTTTGTTTACAACCCTAGTTCCAAGATCAACTCAAATAAGGTTTAATCTATAATTCTCTTCCACTTAACTTGGTTACCTTGAAATATAAGTCTATGACAATTATAAAGAAGTTTTAGAGCAACAAGTTAAAAAATATAGCAAGCACTTTCACTGCTGAATATGCCATTGTAATCTCAAAATGAATATTGTGTATTTGACAAAAATATTGATTCTTATAATATCCTATTGAGTTTTATTCTACAGACATCTAGTATTGGAATTAAGTTTTTCACATATCCATAAATAAATATGTTTAGTTAATCATTAGGAGTTGGACTTGTCTTGATATAATCCATATTCCTAATTCATCCAATAGTTACTTTTACTGTGGAAATATGATTATGTTTTTATTTGTATGAATGTTTAACTAAATATGCCAGATTGAATAATGAACTGAAGATTCCTTGGTTGCTTTCCTCTTCCTTTATGCAGTTAATTGGGCTCTCAGAAGCAGACAAGGAAGCTTTATTCCACATACTTAGAGCTGCAATAGTCATGGATGACATTTTCTACTTGCAGGTTCTGTTCAGTCATATTTCCATGCTTTTTGTGTATACCAATAGTTGACACATTGTTCTGATGAATTGCTTGGTTGTATTATGTAAAGTGTTATATGCATTAGAGTCTGATTGCAGGTTTGGTATACGAATCCAATGTTAAGAGATTGGTTGAAAGAGCGATCTAATGCTTCTGAAATAGATAGGCTGAAGTGGATGTATTACTCCATAAATAAGAGTCCATGGTAATTCTCTATCAGCATAATGTTTGTACTGTATATTCAATTATCATACCAAAAGGAATCATTATATTGGATTTTTTTCTGAATAATTATTAGTTTAAGTTCTCCTAGTCCTATCCTTCGACTTTCATTTCTAAACTTGTTGATTTTGCACATAACTATGAGAATGTTTGAATCATATAAATTTTATATTCTCTTGGTGGCAAAAGGTCATATGCTAACCTTGGGCGCCCCACATGATCGGTTCCATAATCATTTGTAGAGAGGTACATCACGGGTGATTTTTTTTTTCCTTTTGAACAGCTGCATTGCGTGTTGGAGAGCAGGAACCTGACATTCTTAGCTCATTCAAGGAATTTATATTCTCTTGAATTTATATATGATGTTGTGGTTCATGCTGTGGACTTCTTAGCTCATTCAAGGAATTTAAAAGAAAACGTTTCAAAGAGAAACTGACATATGAATGGACAATACTAAATTGAAGCATAAGTCATTTTGGTGTGTACTTGTGTAATTCAACAAATTTTTACAGTGGATATCTAGTATGAATCTTGACATTTATACAATTAAAAATCAAGTTTCGGTTACTTGCTGAATCATGTTTACTGTTTTCTTGTAGAGTTGATGCCCCAACTTTTGTCACATACAGAATTGATGGTTATTTGGCAAATAACAGGTCATGCCTGGATGAGAATGAAGCATTTTTAACAACAGCGGATTCACTTGTAAAACTTCTTGAAGGATCTACTAAACCTGTTACAGGCTGGAAAGGAATTGAATATAAAGTTGCTTTTCCTTTGGTGAAGCCCCCTGGAGCAAATTTCTATCCACTAGACATGGATAAAAAGGTATAGTTTACATGTCGGTTTGTATCATTTGCGACATCATTTGAATTGCTTGAATCTAGAATTTCCAGAAATTCCAGATGATTAACTATTTTTGTTTTGTGCAATTCATGGAAGTTTACAATGATTATCTGAAATTTGATGTTTTACAATATAAAGATATTGCCTTTGTGACTTTGATCAATACCATCATATACATCTCTGAAGTAAAAAGGAAAGGGTTAATTATTATATATAGTAAACACTTCTAAAGGTCACGAGTTCAAATCCTGGAAACAACCTCTTGCAAAAAGTAGGGTAAGACTGTGTACAATAGATCCTTCCCCGGGACCCTGCATGGCGGGAGCTTTGTGCACTGGGCTGCCCTTTTTTGAACACTTCTAAGTTTGCTTCATATCTGGTCTGAACTTCAAAAGACTTGCCCTGCTATTTTTTTATATGTCCCTTTCTAAGACTGAAATACTTATCTTACCCTTCTAAATTGCCACCCAAATCATTCACTTGGTATTGGATAGGTGATATTTTGACAGCAAAATTGAAATGTTGGGGCATTTTGAAAAAGCTGATAAACCTTGGAGGATATTGAAGAATACCCATAGGAAAAAAAAATCCAAAATATTGATTTTCTCTATTATTTGATCTTGTTGACACCATTTATCAACTGAAAAAAACATAACACAGTTTGTCAATCATAGGCATGAACTAATTTTATACTTAAGGAATAAAATTTATTACATTTTCATAATGGAATTATTTCACTATTATTAAATATTCTTGGTCCCACCACTGCTCCTTGGTAGAATCTAGGGTCGGGAACTTGCAAAAATTACTAAGATGTAACTTGAGGTCTTGTCTCTTTGTTAGCAAATGTGAGATGTACACGCAAAATTGAATGATGATATGCAACTACTAATTGAGATGGCATCCCTTGTAAATAATATAGAGTTGTATGTATTAAATATTTTCATGTGTGGACATGTATCTGATCTTCTCTGGGTTTGGTTAGTCTTTTAATTAGTTTGATTAGTTAAGTCTGTATAGTTGTAGCTACCCAGAACTTGACCAGGAGATGGCTAAGTTTGCTAGAAAGAAATTCAAGCAAGAAAGAGATTGATCCTCTCATTAAATCAGTGTAAAAGGTTTATCCTTTGCTGCTTTATTGAGTTGTCCTGAAAGGAGGTTACTTTCTTGCAGCAAGAGCGCATACTCAGCTTCCTTGTTACGATTATTCTTTTTCATAGAAAGTGTTAACATTGCAGTCCAATCTATATTTAACAGTGCTTGCCTTCTATTATAGGAATTTGAACTGTGGAAAGGTAGCCTCACTAAAAGTGAACAAGAGGCTGCTACAGGATTTTTCAGCGTTATTAGAAGACAGGATGACATTCCATCCTCAGTTATGGTCTACAATGGCACCAAGCAAAATGTCAATCCAGATTGTTTGACTATAGTTCCATACTCCCAAGAATACAAAACTTTTCTTGAGAAAGCAGCCCAGCTTCTTTTTCGCGCGGCAGAACTGTCTGACTCTTCTAGGTAAACTGTTTCTTCACCTCACTCTCTAATTCGTAGCTCCAGTCTGTTCGAACTAAAGCAGCATATTTATTTGCATCATTGCATAGCCTGAAGAAGTTGCTGAAAGCTAAAGGAAATGCTTTTCTCTCTAACAATTACTATGAATCTGACATAGCCTGGATGGAGTTGGTTAGTACTTTTTTACTTTGTTGTGGATATAAAAGTTTCTCAAAAGAAGATTTCATCCATTGTTATCAATGCCATCTTTGTTATTAACTCTTTAAGCTATATGCACAAGCATATCCACTGTGATTCTTAATTTTTATGTCTTGCATTCTAGTATTTTATATACATTTTGGTTGTAAGAGCTATTCACCATAATACATTAATATATACATACTAATTTTCTAAATTGTGTTTATAAAAACTCTATTTTGTCAAATGTGAGGTTTATGTGCGTTGTAATCCATCATGCCTTGTTGAAACCTTAGAAGTTCTGCATACTAAACCAATATCAAATTAGCTTGGAGACAAGAGTATCTTAATTATTTAGGCTTATATAATTGCTATTGTTTTCTGAGTTACAACTCATAGGTTTCCCATTACTCGTCCAATATTTTTCATCACTTTTAGCATGTAATGGTGATACAGATAGCACTAATCCTGGTCCAATGTGATGAAATTGGTCCTGTGCATTCATGTTCCTATGATATAGAGGTGCTTGTGTAGGTCTGGAGGATCTACATGAATTGATCCCTGTGTGAACCATAACAGTAAAAGAAGATTGAAACGAGCCCTAAGAAGGAGACAAAGGCCAACCCTAGACAAGCCTTAAGGAGAACTATGGCCTACCCTAAGAGAAGAAGAGGAGGATGCTTATTTGGAGGAGCTGGAGGAAGGAGACCGTTTTGGTACTTCTCAATGTTGTTTGAGGAAGGGGATTCCTGCCCATGCATGTGTCTCATGTTCATTGGATCTACAAGTGCTTGTGGAAGTCAGGAGGCTCTATTCCGTCTTCCACGGTCATGCAATGACTAATTTTGAGATACAACATTTAATGAAGAAAAAACTTCTGTGATAAAAGCTCATGCACAAAATAGAAGTTGTGGAAGAATCCAAAGGGAGTCTCATGTCTCAATCTCATTCAATGTGTCAATTGACATACAGAATGATGTCTCCATCATGCTGATCAGCATGGAATGATTATTTAAACCGTGGTTATACATGTATTCTTAAGTTATTGTCATATCTAAGTCTTTAATTCATCCAAATTACATTTTCGTTGAGTAATTATTTGGAAATGGAACTAAATTAGTTTTAATTTGAATTTTAGAGTTTAAGTTTGGCTTGCTCTATACTGCGATTGGTCATCAAGATCCATACTATAACAAAGTTTTTAAACCTTGATTGCTGTCCTAACACTCTTTTATGATCATATATTCTTTTGTCGATGAATTTCATTGTAGGATTCCAAGCTGGACGTAACCATTGGTCCATATGAGACATATGAAGATACAATCTTTGGATACAAGGTAAACTTTGTCCATTCTTTTGTGGAAAACAAATACAGCCTACTAGTATGACATTCATTAAAGTGGGCATTATACAATTAGACATCGAAAGACACTCTTGCACCAGAACTCTATGTGTTATTGTCTACTGCAGTATTTTGTTGCTATATGCTTCTTAGGTATGCAATTTATACCATTAAATTCTATTTTGCATAGGATCACCTACATTAAACTCGTGCCATGAATTACTTCTTATTGACATTTCACTGTTAATTGCCACAATGACATGTAATAGTATATATTGGGCCTTAAATTCTGGTTATCATCATTACCACTATGGAGCTGTCTTTGTGCCAACTATTGGGGTCTCAAATTCTGGTTAAATGTTTTTTTTCCCCTAAATTTCCAAATTTTGCCATCTCCATCTAACCTACCAAATTACCCTCTTAATGCATTCGGCTCTACTTCCGTTCTTTTCCCAACTTGGTTGTGCCCATTCAACCTTTTTTAGCTTTGCATGTAACTTGGCATGTATTGCATGTCATGCAACTCAAGTTTTTCTAACTCCTACATATTCATATTCAGTGTGATCATCACCATGTTAGTCTCAATTATTTGTGGTCGGCTATATTGATTTTATGCCTCCATTGAATTCTTTCAGGCAATATCTTTAGTAATATTCAAATCATAGTTATGTTTCCATTGAATGAGAAGTCAGTACTTACAATACAGTGATATCTTCTATTCATTGATTCAGCATAAACATTTAATTTTATTGTTGCATTGTGCTTGATATGTCAACTACATTCAATCTACTTGTTTTGTGTAATCAGTAAAGAAGGGTGATCTTACAATGCCACAATATCAGGTCTTGGTAAAAAACTTAAAAAGATTGTGATTTTCTAGAATACTCATCAATGAAGATAGTTTGCTTTCTTTTTGTTGTTTGAACTTAATATAAAGATCATTTTGTATAGTGGCTCATGTAATTTATCAGGCAACATTTGAGGCATATGTGGGGATACGAGATGACAAGGCAACAACTCAAGTCAAACTTTTTGGAGACCATCTTCAGGTGCTTCTAGCTATTTGAAGGATCTACTTATGTTTGGTACTTTTGATAACATCAAGACTAATGGTTAGGTTTTGGAACAAAATCTTCCAATGGACGATATCTATAAATCAAAAGATGTAGTGGCTGCTCCAATTCGTGTAATTCATCTTATCTACAATTCAGGGGTAAGTGCCATGTATATTTAGTAATTATCTTAGTGCATAACTCATACTAGCCTATGATATTTGCTGCTTAATTATTTGGGAAACTTTTATCACTTCACATCTATTCAATTACTTCAGAGATTAGAAGACATCTAGGAGAATTTCAAATTGGCAGCTTCTTAAATTAGTTAGTTCTGCTTGAAAGCCCTACAAATTGGTTTGTTGGTTTGTCTTGGACAGTTGGATTTTCTGGCATACTGATAAACTCAGGCATTCCTTATTATCAGCTTCAAATTTAACTTCTAGGCTACAATGTAGGGTTGCTTGGAGCATAGTGTGTGTATTTGAGTTCTATAATCATTTTTTAAAAAGGCCAAATGATAGGTTAAACTTACGGATTTTTGAATGCCTACCCAAGTTATTATTTCTGCCACTTGTTTATGAAATTGTGATGGGAAAACAACACCACACTTGGCCATGGACTCTAAGACAATGCAGAAAATGATGTTGTGTTTGCTTGCCACCTTTGTAAGACAATGCAGAAAATGTGGATCTGTTAATTGCTTGCAACACAGCAAGATTTTGGTTGAATATGTGTTTGCTTTCAGATTCTCTACACGAGTTTCCATGAGAGAAATCATTACCACAGGGCATAAATGGGAAAATCCAGTCTACCCAGAGACACTGGAATCTAGAACCACTGAACTTTGAACTTCACTGGCCTTGAACTTCACTTTGTAGGTATGGATACTACAAATAATTTCAGCTACTGCTTCTTTGGAATGTACATCAGGTTGACATGGATATATTCCACTGCCATATCAAGTGCCGAATAACTGGGAGGGGTTTCTTGGTTACTTTTGTCTATGGATTGTACGCTGTAGTCACTCGAAGACCGTTGTGGGAGGGTCTTACCCAACTTGGCGAGAATATAAAGGAACTTTGGCTACTCGTGGGGGACTTTAACTCAATATTATCTATCCATAAATTGAAGGGGGGGCTATCAGTTACAAATCATGGAATGAGAGATCTTCAACTTTTTGTCCAAGCTTGTGGCCTTGTGGATTTTCGTTTTGTCCAAGCTTGTGGCCTTGTGGACCTTCTTTCAATTGGGTGTCGTTTAACTTGGACCAATGGTGTGGTGTCTTGCAAATTGGATAGAGCTCTAGTAAACTCATAATGGTTATCGACTGATTATGATAGTTATGCAGAATTCATGGCTTCGGGATGCCTATCAGATCACTTTTGTGGTATAGTACATACTCTTGTTTGAGATTGTGCCCCTAATCGACCCTTAAATTCTTCAACATGTAGGCACTACATGGAGAGTTTCAAGGTGTGGTGAAGGACTCTTGGGAATTTCCTGTACTACGCAATGCCCCAATTCAACCTCAATGCGAAACTCACTAGACTCAAGGGCCGGTTTAGGGGGTTGGATAAGAAGCATTTCGAGCACATTTCAAAAAAGGCTCGAAGGGCAAAAGATGAATTACAGGCAACCCAACACATCAAACTATCAGGGGAAAGCATTGGTTGACTATGGACACTTAAGGAAAAAGGCCACCCTACTTGAAGAAGCAGGAGAACTATTCTATCAACAAAGAGCAAGGAATGTATTCCTCAAAAATTCAGACCGGTGCACAAGGTTTTTCCATAATCTAGTGAAGAGGAACAACAAAAAAAATGCCATTGTCACGCTAACAAAACAAATATGGGAACAAACAAGAAGTTTACGGGAGGTGGCTAGCGAATTTGTGGAGTATTTTCATGGTTTGTTGGGTAAATTGGCTCCATGTAAAGAAATGGACAGCTTGTTGCTTCTGGGCCAGCGGTTAAACAATATCCAAGCAACGAATCTTATCAAGCCAATCATGGTGGATGAAATCAGGGATGCTCTATTTGATATAGGTGTGGATAAGCCCCTAGGGCTGGATGGGTATTAATTCTTCACTGCTACCTGGGAAATGATCGGGCCAGATTTCATTGCTACGGTTCATGAATTCTTTTGGTCTGGTAAACTTCTTAAGCAATAGAATCATACTTTGATTGCTTTAGTTTCAAAGGTTGATCATGCCCCGCGAGTTGTGAATTATAGACCAATATCTTGCTGCAATATTTTCTACAAGGTTATTGCCAAGGTGTTGGCCAGTCGGTTAGCTACACTTATGAGTAGCCTGTTGGATTTGGCACAAACAGCTTTTGTGCAGGACATTCCATAGGAGACAACATCAATCTAGCACAGGAATTGCTTTGAAAGGATGCTCGCAAAAGGATATCCCCTAGATGCATGATTAAAGTTGACTTGCGGAAGACCTTTGACACAGTAAATTTGCCGCCATTTGTTGGTTTTGATTTTTCCCAACAATTTCAAGATTGGATCCGAGAATGTGTTACCATAGTTTCGTATTCTATAAGCCTAAATGGCGGCAGTCATGATTTTTTCAGTGGGCGGTGGGGGCGAGACCCACAATCACCCTTATTATTTCCCTTTGACTTGAAGTACTATCAAGGAGATTGAAGGTAATTTCATCGCTGCCTTCTTTTCATTTTCACCCCATGTGCGGAGAAGGTGCTTGATGTTTGCAAGAGCTGATGTTACCTCTAACACTGATTGCGGATTGTCTGGAGGATTTTGGGGATGAAGTGGGTCTGAGAGCTAATCTCTTGAAGTCTAACATGTATATGGTCAGAGTAGATGACATAATCAGGGCACAATTACTATAGATTACTGGTTTTTAGGAGGACACTTTTCCTTTTCGGTATTTGGGTATTTTTCATACTACGGAGAAGCTATGAATTGCCAACTATAGACTCTTGCTTGATGCGATAACAAAGAAGATAAATGCATGACCAAAGCACACATTATCCTATGTTGGACACTTAGAATTGGTCAGATTAGTCCTCCAATGGTGGCAAAAGGCTAATACGCTCACCCCCAGCGCCCCTGCCAATCCGTTCCAGGGCCTCACGGGTGACTACTAGCCTTTGGAATAGTGACTAGCACATAAGGGAGGCATTTATCTCGGTTTTGCCGAGTTTCGAACCCCAGACCTCATGGTGGCAACACCTCATGTGCTAGCCACTAGACCGTCCCGAGGGGACGTCAGATCAGTCCTCCAAGATGTAGAATGTCATTGACTCTCCATGGTTCCCATACTGAGCAGGGTGCTTGACAAAGTCTATGGAATTTGTTAGACTTTCGTTTAGTCTTCTAAGCACCCATTAATCTCTTGGGCTAAGATGTGCCTCTCGAAGCAAAATGGAGGTTATGAACTTAGAGATTTACAAACATGGAATAATGCCTTATTATGTAGGACACTATGAAATATATTTTCATTATGGGTGTGATGGGTCCATCATCACTACATCAAAAGAACTGATTTTTGACAATGATGTTTGAAAGTCTCGGATTCTCCCTTGGTTAATTGACTTGGCTAAACTGACTTGTTGACATTCAAGATCAGTTGGTTCAGGGGCTGAATGAACAAGGAACAATAAACATGAAGTTACTGGAATGGTTTGTTGCAGAGAAAAATGGGACAACCAATGCATATGAGTTCTTTCGGCCAAAGGGACTTGTGGCATCAGTGATTTAGAAACTAGGAATACTGCACAAACATCATTTTTTTTGTTTGGCTACTTGCTCATGGGAATCTACGGACAGCCGACAGATTTACATAAGAGTGTTATAAGAGTTGTGCATTATACCAGGTGGACGAATTAAACACACACATTTTCTTTGAGTGCTCCATTACCGGAGCTTTACGGAACAAGGTGAGAAGATGACTTAACATTCGATACGAGGTATGAACGATTGGAAGACTGATGTAGATTTTCCAGCAGCGTTATAGAGGCAAGTAACACATTATGTAGGTGCAATACTTTGCGGTTTCACGCATGATTTATTGTCACGCCTTGGAGGTATACTTGTCTGACGGAACGGACAGTACCCCTTGTAACAATATTAGATACAACATGATATAAGCCCACAACACAAGCACAAATGAACAGTGGAAGACATAAATCAAAACACAACACAATACAGGGATTTATACAATCCACTCACAACATAAACAATTGAAATAACTGACTGCATGCTAACATGACTTAACCCAACAACAATACAGCCGAATAAAAAGTAGTCACGAGGCTAAAATCCACATCTAAGTTAAATTATTACATAACTAAGTCCGAAAATAAAGTACAACAAGCGCAATAAGACATAGCAAGGAAAACGATATCAGATGTGACGTGGGATTAGCAGCCAGGATCCTCTAAGCGACTCCACAATCATCTATCTGCTACATGGGGAAAATAAAATACAATAGGGTGGTGAGTCCAAATGACTCAGGTAATAAATAAATGATAGTGCATGGTCAAATGTATAAGGAGATCAACCGTATACAGTCTCATTGGTAGGAAATATGTATAGAATCATAATCAACAGAATGAATGCACATACCATAACCAGTCTAACAAGTATGGTATACTGATTACTGGGGATCTATAATAGATCTGCTCGTAGCAACATATGATAGCATAAACCTGTATGGTAAATGAACATGTATGAATAATGTCAGGCATGTGCAACATGCATCTACAATATAAGCAACCTACTCAACTGTAAACAATATCACGAGTAGTGCTAGGATGAACAACAGGAGTATTACATAGCCTAAGCATATGCCAGTATAAATAATAACAATATATCATCATATGTGAGAGCAACACTCCATTATAAGAAATACAAAATGACCAAGACATCTAGCTAGGGACTGCAGGAGATCACTCTATCACAAATATCTGTGGGCAATCTAAAATGTCAGAATGCGAGGGATCACTCTACCACAATTTTCTATGGGCAGATAGGAAGTAGCCATCTAGCTACAGGTTGCGGGAGATCACTCTACAACAAATATTTGTGGGTAGCCCTGGTATAACAACCCAATGATACAATACAACACACATATCACAATACTGACAACACACTCAACATCATAGTGGATGCGTGATCGTCAACCACTCATAGGAGACATGGTCGACAATATGTACTTGTTACCGTCAACTTTCTCAATATCATAGGGGAGACATGATCGTCAACCACTCGTAGGAGACATGGTCGATAGGATATATCTATGATTATCAACTCTCTCAACGTTATAGTGGAGACATGATGGTCAAGATGCATACAATGCAATGATGTGCAAGATGCTAATATCCATGACTCAAACACAGTCATCATTAATGCAACAACACGATAAACAAAAGTCTATCGATCTATCAATCTATCAATCACATATATCTGTGTAAGAAAAGATTCAACAGGTGTCTACTAAACATGTATAGTAATAGTAACACATATAGTACACACTATACATGAGTGTATGACTATAGCATACATGCAATCAAATATGATAACTCCTATAGTATACACCATACACGTTTGCATGTTACAACATATGAATAATCAACATGATAATTCTTATAGTATACATCATATATGTGTGTACACTACAGAGTAAGAATATCCAAAGACGAGAATGCACAGATTATAAATAGATCATCTCTAAGATCAAAGTATCAAACTCAGGTAAAAATATGAGTAGAGTTAAGATAAAGTAATCTAATCCA
This sequence comes from Zingiber zerumbet, assembly GCA_037833815.1. Lineage (NCBI taxonomy): Eukaryota > Viridiplantae > Streptophyta > Magnoliopsida > Zingiberales > Zingiberaceae > Zingiber > Zingiber zerumbet. Next base: position 9,511,125 of record JBBMJZ010413112.1, read on the forward strand.
TCAACTATATTTATGCACTAAGGTTAATGAACTATAGAGGTCAAGGAAGAAATATCTGCCTCAAATGTGGATTGTGCTAAATGTCTTCGAGTATGAGCACTTGTCTCGAATCAGAGTCCCGCAAAATAAAATACATATTATAACAACATTCTACCGCAAATCAAGTAACGCAAACCAAACCCTAAACTAATCCAAAATTCTAATATCTCATCCCAATGATTCAATTCCAAATCGATTTGGAAAACCCCAATTAAATTAACCTAATCGTTAATTATCTCATATTAATCCAACCAATCTGATAAATTATCCAGAATACACAAGTAATCCATATATGAGAATCAGAATTCTCCCAACAATCAATCCATTGATGCAAGTATACTCAGAGGTAAGATTTCATTACCCTACGACCTCTTCCCGATGGATGTTCGCTGCCCCGTTAGCGACCTACGACAACGGCTAGTTCGGGAGAAGGAGAGGAGCGATGGTGGCTCTCACACGGCTGACTGTGAGCTAGGTTGTTGGTAGAAGAAACTGGTAACCAGTGGTCACGAGTTGGTTGTGGTGGCCGTGGGCTGTGGTGAAGTGGCGTGGCTAGCGTAGAGACAAAGGATGACGAAGGTTGGCTGAGCTTAGTACCTTCAGAGAGCATCAATAGGGGAGATCATCGCCGCTTGCTCGTGGCCGGAGAGCAACTGACGATGAAGAGGTGGCGGTGACGCACAGGGGCCGGTGGCTCACGACATTGCCTCTTGCGACGGTAGTAGATGTGGCTTTGCCTCATGCCAATCGAGAGATGGGGTGGTGGCGGATCGACTCTGGTGTCAACAGCGACATGTGGCATTGCTGAGCTGGCCTCACACGAAGAGAGGCGGTTTGTGTCGGCGAGATCAAGAGACGGCTCACTGGTCGGCGTTGTGTGGAAAGGGAGAGGCGGAGGTTAGGGCATGGGTTCGACGGAAATGGTGAGGAGGAAATGAGAATTAAACCTAGGTTTTAATATTTATACCTAGTTTAATTAGCTATAAACTTATGTTGATGAAATCAATCAACTTCCACATAAGTGATATTCCAAACAGGCTTTCTCTAAGCATATGGATTCATTCCCTTAATATTTCATATGAATTCTGTCTACATCCCGAAATTTTTTTAAAAATTTCCAAAAAATTTTGTAAGGTTATTTCTTAATTAACACTTATTATTTAATTATCGCATCTTACATTTATCTTTTGTGGTATATGTTGTAATATATGTCGTTTTGAGAATGATATACCTGATATTAAATGTCGTAATATTTAAGTTTTTTTTTTTTTTGGAAAAGGTAAATATATATGTATAGTTGTCAAATTGATATACAATCAATGAGAATGATACTCTTTTTCCTTCAGTGGATGAGAAATGAGACAGTGACTTTGTTTGTATTAGATTTGATACTGCATAGCATTTCTTCTTTGACGTTCAGGTAATATTAAATGATAAAATAGTTTAAATCATGTAATATTTCAGGATGTGAAAGGTCCCCAAACTGTTGCTTTTAATTTGCCAAATGATGAGCGCATAGTAAATGAACGTGGAACCTCTATGGTCTTGCTGAAGAATGTATCAGAGGCCAAGTATGATATGATGCTAATCTTCACTTTCTGTATCATTCTAGTTTTCGTGCTAGCTTCAGAATTTTGCGCTAACACTTTTTAACTTCTAATATGATAATATTTCTGCTAGGTTTAAGCACATTCTACAACCCATAGCTGATGTCTGTATCAAAGCTGATCAGAAGGAATTCATTGACTTCGAATCCTTCTACACCCATACAATTTGTCATGAGTGCTGCCATGGAATTGGGCCACATACAATTATCCTGCCAAATGGTGATAAGTCAACAGTTAGATTGGTATGCTCTACTTTCTAGTTTTCTCATCCATGTCATTACATGTTTGAAGTCTGTCCTGCAGTTTAATAAGAGGAAAACCGGTCTCTCTAATCATCTAATGTATTCACAGCCAAAATTATTTTCCTCTCTAAATGTGATATTGCCCGATCCATTTTATGGTGATATGTATTTTTACGTTTATGAGTTGGAATGCTAATAATACAGTGCCATTTATGATTTATATATTCCTGGTAGTCTCAGCTTTTGCTAACCTAGCTGCAAAAGAATTGTATGTTTTGTCACAGTTTTTAGTTTGGCTCTCCTCTAGGTTGAGAACAAGTAATCATTGAGCTGTTTGTTTATGTATGTTTGTCGTCATTTATACATCATGCAGAAATGTGATGGCATGACACATAGATGAAGACCAAAGAAAACTACATTGAACGTAATTAAATTTAAAGGATATGGATAGTATTTAATATCACTTTCATAGTCCGTGATGGAATAAGATCCAGCTTGTTCATCATGCAGAAACACCAAACAAGTTGACACACTATCTCTCTTAGTTTCTGAAATTGAATCAATTTAACGAAATACAAAGCAGAAGTGTATGGATAAACACAAAACATAATTGTTTCCCCCATCTGATCTTGTTGTTTCTTTCACTACTGAATCGATTTTGATTTTGGCCTTTTGGGCTATCTTCCCTAATATATGCAAGACTTTTCATTATTTAGGTCCACATACGTTGACCTGGAAAAAAATTGCATCCTTTGTCGAATTGATACACTTTCATGTCATGATGAAGGAACTTCAAGAACTACACTCAGCATTGGAGGAGGCAAAAGCAGATATTGTCGGACTTTGGGCACTAAAGTTCCTTATCAATCAGGTCAGTGGGTATCTTGCTGTTGTGCTAGCGTACATTATCAATTGGGTCAGACATTGTGTTCATGCATGCACGTATGTGCTCTCTAGTGTTAAAGTACATTATCAATCATGCAAGGATATTTTGCTGTCACAGTTTATGCTGTTCAATTTGTATTTTATCAATTGCTTTGCCAATGCTCATTATAAATCAGACGATATCTGGTTGTCACATTTTCACTTTTCTATATGCACTTGGCATTACTATTATGCTTTTGCAAGAGGTTTCATAATAAGTCATATTCACTTTTCTCACATATAGTTTGATAAGTTCAATGGAGTATGATAACTTTGCTTCCTATTTTTGTTGTAATTGTTTTCTTTTGAGCAATGACAGCCTCACCCAAAAGGAAATCAATCCATGAGGGTTGAAGCTATAACAGTAATAAAAAAAGCCTGCCACATTTCAACCCTCCTGTCAAAACATGCCAGAGCCCAAGTGCCATCCTAGAAAAGTGCATCCCTCTAGTGATGATCGTATTTCTGTTGTACCACATACCATTTGAAGATATCACAACATTTAGTGATAGAACTAAATTGTCTAAGCCTATGTGATAACTATTACATGGATATGTATAACTTCTTGATAAAAGCTTAAGCTTATAACTACGAATGTGAGATAAACTTACTAGACCTTTAATCCTATTAATCCAATACCTTTAACACTTGCTCAATCTCTTCTTTTGATCTACATTAGATTCGCTCAATCAATAGTGAGAGAAAGATGGATGAGATGCCTACTTTAACAAGTAAAGGGCAGTTCGGTGCATGAAATTCCTGCCAATGTGGGGGCCTACTATAACAAGTTGACAAGGTTAAATGGCGATCCTTGATCTCATGATGAATTTCAAGTTTTGATTAGGTTAACAATTCAAAAGAGTGATGAAGATTCTCCTTCATATTCAAGTTCTCTAAGAATTAATCGACGCCCCCACGGGGGTGCCTAGTTGGCTAGGGTTAGCAGATTTGCTACAATGGGGCAAGGGATCAATTTTTGGCGGGCGCATGCTCTCAAACAAAAAAAACCCCTTCCATCCCTAGCCACTTGGGCAGTTGACTATAAACTAACCCCTGTGATTTACGACCCTTCACATAACCTGGGAATGGGCTGTGAGGGGTGCCTGGGGTTAGCGTAGTCACCTTTTGATACAATCTAAATTAATTGACATCCAATGTGGACTAAGTCCAGTATACCAATAACTTTATTAATCTAATACCTCCAATGAGATAGGGATTTTTGTGTGTTTCTAGCACTTGAATGGCTCAAAGTCCATCTTGTGATGGGTTAGACATCCCTTATGAGGTACAACATGTCATTTATCGTGATTGGTATTTATCAATTCATTAGATGTTAGCTATTTGCCAATGCAAACTGGTATTTTAAATATGCTCATGCCCTTGACCCTTAAAGGAAACTTTATCGTTGCAGTTTGCACTATGTAGCCACTTTGATATGTAGTTAACAATTTTCCTGTTTTACATGCATTAATACTCACTGAGAACTATGAAAAAATATCTGATTCCTGGCTTCCTTGTCATTTTTTGTCAGGAACTACTTCCAAAAAGTTTGTCGAAGTCAATCTATGTTTCTTTCTTAGCAGGTTGCTTTAGATCAACACGCTTTGGTTTAAAAGAAGCACGCGGGTATGATCATTAAATTATTTATTTTACTGGTTCAAATTACATCTTGCTGTCAGTGTTAACGTGAGAACATTGATTAACATTGGAGTTCAGGAAAGGGCAAGCATTGCAATTTAATTGGCTTTATGAAAAAGGAGCCTTTCTCATGCATTTAGACGGTACATTTTCTGTGGATTTTGGGAAGGTACCTTCTCTCCCTACATATATGCCTTAAGTCAAGGAACCAGTTAAAAGTACAAGAGTATTTTTATTAATTTAGAAAAATATTATACACACTGGTGCACATGGACACACAGATATGAACATCAAAATACTCTAATGTAGGAATACTGTATGGATGACAAAAATGCTTTCCCAAAGTTAGGTGTTTGATAAACTCATAAGTAAATTTTCTTTTTATAAAGTCACTTTTCATTTCAATGCTGGTTACCCAGAAAGTCATTTTTCAATGCAGTTAGGGTAATGAATTCTAAAAGTCACTTTTTCTGAAGAATTTTTTAAATAAGTTCACAATTTGGTTAAGAATAAGATCAATGATGACATATTTACCATTACAAATTAATTACACATGCCATTATGTACCTACAAATCTCTCATAAATACAATCAGTTTAAAGGCTTGATATGCCAATTTTTGCAAATGGAAACTTCACTTGTTGACTACTATGCCTGTTGAAGATGGAGAAAAGATTAAATAGATGACGATGGTCTGTAGTTAGTTGGCAGCTCTGCAAGGTGATATAAGAAAAGTTATGTGCGGGAGGTTAAAGAAGGTTAAAGATGATGCCAAGAAGATGCATCTAATGCGGTAGGAATTAGATCTGGGAGCTGTGCTGCAGCTGTTGGACCTACACTTCTGGGCATAGGTCTACAGTTGCTCTCATGATAGAGGTGAGGAAGAGGAACAAGGAAGATAAAAGAGATGCAATGCTTGGTGGAGAGAAGGAAGAGCACCTTGGCAGAGGTGGCTGCACAGTAGAAGTGGCCTTCCCCAAAATGTAAACCTAAAAAAGGGACCTAGGATTTGCCTGCTCTTTACCAATTTAAAACTAAAAGAGTATTCTTATTTCAGAAAAGACATATTTACAAGGGACCACAACATGAGAATTAATTGAGTAATATCCTATAAGGATTAGATTATATAATACATACTCTTAAAACTTCAAATTGTCACCATATATTTCTTTCTTTTAAGGTTGAAGAAGCTGTTGAAAGCCTCAGCAAGGAAATTCTAACTATTCAAGCAAGAGGTGACAAAGTTGCTGCGATGTCATTTCTTGAAAATTATGCAAAAATGAGCCAGCCGCTTGCTACTGCTCTAGAAAAGCTTGAAAAAATTCAGGTATGTTCCTTCTTTAGCCTTTTGCTTTCCTGCATCATTTTGGCTCAAAATTGAATATTCAATCTCACAGCATAACTGATTAGACCCCATTGCATCTCATAAACCATTAGTTTGTAAAGACTTTGTTTGGGACCAACTATTGGAGAGCTTTGATTTTTAATATTTGTACTGATGCAGACAGATTTTGGGGCTGCAATTTAATAGAATATTAGCAAGGCATTTTGGTGTAGTCTAGAATACCTGAATGTTTTGTTAGTTAGTCTATATTTTAAATTAATCTAAAATTTAGTATGCTCTTGGGACTGGACTGTCTGACTTGGAAACCTAGGACCAGTGTCTCAATCCTTCTTCCCAAGCATCTTAACAACCAAAATATGTCTTTTTTCTTCCTTAATTTTTTGAGGCATATATGCTTCCATCACATTTTATAGAATAATTGTAGAATATCTTGTTAATTAGCTAATTAGTCACCTTGGCTATACATATATAGTTGCTGTTTTGATAAGTTGTTTTTGTTATCATTTAGGTTTTACAATACATTTTTGTTTAGAGAAATAAAAAAAAATCATCTTCAATTTCCTCAAAAACAAATAAACAGTTTGGATTTGAATGCAAAATATCTTTAAATAGTCAAGGTTCTTCAACTTGCAAATCTTCTCCCCCTCACAATTTCCAGTGGATACAAAATGCCTCATTGGGTATCTGACTTCCCTCATGCAAAGGGCCGCTGGACTATGACAAATGTCCCCCATGATTAACCCCCCTTTCAGTGAGTGTGGAGCCGCTTGGAGGGGCCGCTAAGGTGATGGCTTCACCTTTTGCTCCAATATAGTTAATAAATACCAACACTTAAATCCATTATGCCCTTCTAGACTTTTAGCAGCTACCTACTCCAGATAACCAGATGACATAGAACTCATGTAATTTTTTTGGACAAAGGGGTGATATTGATTATGTAGCCTTTTATGTTAACATGAACTAGGGAGAATTTGAAAAAGGATAATCATTTAGCCTTTTATGTTAACATGCTTCTGCCCATCGGTTAGTGTAAAAACACAAGGTATACGGCTTTGCAAATAGCTGGAAAGTGCTTCTGCTAATATTGCATGCTTTTCCTTGACTTGCTCTTGAAAATTTTTATACTTTTTTTTTTAAAAAAAAATTCTATTGCTCTTGAAAGTTTCTGAACATTTTGTATATCTGAAGCAGATAGACACTATCACTTAGGTAATCTGTTGCATTTTCCAGGTGCCTGTTGATATTGCTCCCATATTTAGTGTGGCAGAAAGATTGTTGAGTGGTAGGAATTGATTGTCGACAAATTTTATGGAGACTAAAGATGTCAGTCAATGAATTGATGACACTAATTTAAAGATTTAAGCCAGCACGAGTCAAGGATTCAAATAAGGTTGTTGCTGAACCGTCAACAAAGCATTTTTCTTACAATTGAAATGCCTGGTGCCAATATTTACCTATCTAATCATTCATATGATGGAAGTGTTCATTCAGTATTGGGTTTACAAATCCAGGAAAAATAGTATTTTTTTAGAATGATGTTTCTGTAATTTCATCTTAATGAGAATTAGAATCTCATAAATTTTTGTTCAAGCGTTGGACATCTTCATTTAATTATTTCCAGTACCAAGCACCATCAAAACTTTTTGAGCTTTTCACCCTCTGGAAAAGAAAGGTAGTCTCGTTACCAATACAGGTGATTTGTGTTGAGAAAAATATCCCAAGTAATTAGAGTTTCTGGTGGCGGTGTTGTTAGTTTTTACCATAAACATGTGTTTATACTCTAGACCCAAAATAAAACATGAATAAAGAGAAATATAAAATAATTTGGCTTTAATGTTTACTAATTGTTTTATGATCAACCTAACGATTGAATTTCACACCCTTCCATTATAATCAACATTTTCCTAGTTATTATTCGTTGATCTTTATAAGATTATGCCATGTAGCAAGGAAACGCCTAAATAAATCCTTATTTATCAGCACTACCAAGTTTTCCCTTATTAATTGATTATCAAGACTGTTAGAATGCCATTTTGTAAATCATTCGCTGTTAACAAGGTGTAAGATGTTCTAAGGATGGATTACGATTTACTTTGTCAAAATCTAATGTGTTCAAAATGTGGCAGAAAGCCCTTTTCATCTTCCAATCTTGTTGGAATTCAATCTTTCCTCCTGTCGACTCTACAAACCTTCTCTTGTTGCTCATCACGCCGTTCTGTAGCCCATCACCGATGCTAGTTGTCACAAGCCCATCGCACGTTCACGGTCCACTGCATCAAGCCTGTCGACCACTAAACCTTCTCTTGTTACTCGTCATGCCGTTCTGCACCCTGCCGTGGGTCGCCTAGCCTCGTAGAATCTTGCCCTACCTTTCTCCCCCACTTTAATCCGTTGGCTCTCATCGTAAATGTCTGGACTTCATCTTCTTTACTAGCTCCATCTGTGTGATTTTCCTGCACTAACTAACCGTTATACTTTATGATGGTGGAAATTGTTGCTTTACTCCTTTCTACTCTTTGGTCAGAGCATGCAAAAACTGAATATATCATCTGCATGCTTTTGCTTGGCTCTCACATGTTTTTATTTGAATCTAAATTGGGAACAAAAATGCTAATATAGCTCGACCTGATTCCTGCTAGAAGACTGATCGCTTACTAAGTCTGTTGGAGTCTCAAAGAGTAGATTCTTATGATAATTGTGGTTTGATCATCTTTTGGACATTGCTTCCACAATGATTAAATGAGTGAGCGGCAGGTGAGTTTAGCCTCCAACTTCTAGATTTCATGGATTTAAGAAGATGCAAAAAGAGAAAAAGAAGATTAATACTCTACGTTGGATTATGGAGACTAATTTGGTTTGTTAACCGGACCAATGACTCTGTTTCGGGGTGGAAGATCCAAACTTGGAGAACGGTCCTCCAAAACTGCAACTGGGTCAGTACACCAGTTGACGACTCAGTTATCACGTGAGTGGTCACGATCGGTCGTTATCGTGATCGTCCAGCTGAGACGTCCACGAGGCAGATATGATATTCGGGTAGCTGGGGACCGGGCTGGGTTGTTTTGACTTGGTCGAGCCGAATGACGTAATAGAACGATGTTGTTGACGTTACGTGTGTAATAAATCCGGTCCGCTCGCCAATCGGCGGCCTATTCCAACCGCGCTTTACTGAATCGCCACAACTCTCACCAAAAAACGAACGGACGGATAAAAAAGACGTTTTTCTTTTCTGTTTTCGTTTAATGAGAAATGGCAAATTCAGTGTAGTAATAGGCATGCGCTTTCTAGCTGTTAGGCAAAGAAGTAGAAAGTGTGCGAGGCGCGATGATCTTTTCCCCATTGTCAAATCAAAGTCCAAGAACAATAATAATTATTTATTTTTGTCTAAAATTACTATAATGTTTTCCCGTATCCAGCTGATGAATTTATCTGTTTTTGCCGTGGGTTTGACGCCCTTCCTAACCGGAACGTCTTCCCACCTTCCTCTCTTCTCGTTTTCTCAGAATCCAACAGGAAAACGCGCAAAAATCCAACTTTCCTTTTTCTTGTACTATAATTTTTGGCGCATGCTTCGTTCTATTTCTTTAACCGCCATCTCGATTTTGTGGAATTCTGTATCGGCGGCGGTTTGCGGAGGCGAGATTAACGCTCCCTTCCTCCTGCGGTGCCACTTGGAGTTTCTGCCATCCGAGTTTGCATCGCGAATCGGAGGTTGGATGCTTTGTGTTTAGCAGCTTTCATGATCTTAAAGGAATCTAGTTGGAGGTTTTGATATGTTTTTTGAATTCGTAAGGATTCTTTAGCGCGTATTCGTTGTTCCTTTTGCCGTTTCTTGTCTCGGATTGATGAAATCCATTTGTTTTTTTAGCTAGAAACAAAATCGTGTGCATTCGAGAGTAGAAAAGCAATGCTGTGTAAGAAAAAAAAAACGTTGCTTTTCGGTGGTGGTTTGTTTCTATGACGTTTTATATTTTATTTTTTTTTCAGCCCAAGGACGCAAGTGGTTGTGCCGAAAACCCTAGAAAGATCGTTGTCCTCGGCGTAGTTGGATTTCCTCAAATCACAATCAGTGTGCAGGTGGAACTTCGTTTTCCCGGTTCTTATTTTCTTTCCATTATTATTCTTCCAATCGCCTTTCTCTGTTTTGTTTACCTCTATTGTGGAGAGAACCTTAAAGAAAGCAAACAGTCGAAATATTAAATTTGTGTGTCTAATAAGCAATGGCAACAATACCTATTTATCTATCCATGTTTGCCGCGGCTTCGTCGCTTTACCTCCATGTCTTCTTTCAAGTGATCCTTGCACTTACTCTCTCTCTCTGCCGCAACACACTCTTAATTTCAGTTGGCATCCTGACAATTTTAGCTTGATATTCTTTATTTCTGATTATTTTGGAGTGGGCTTTTATCTGAAATCTCGTGTCCAGTTTTTTTTCATAGGATTGTTCATGAATTTCCTTCCTTTGTTATATAATTTTGCTTTAATTTCTGGGAATTATTTTGTAATATCATTCACTGATGCAGAACCTTTTTGGGCAGATTTATGGTTATGGTGATGTTGGCATCCTCAATGTAGTTTCATTTGAAGACTGCAATTGATGGATACATGTAAAGTTGAGCCCCTTGGGGCAAAAGCACAGACAAAGCCCACTCGGACTGAAGATAATCCTAGGCCATCTCACGAGAAGAATGATACCATCCCAAGCAATGCCAAGCCTCGGACTGTTGCTTCTAGGTACATGAATGGAATCTCATCCACTCCTGTTTCAGCTTCCAGTGCATCAAGACGATGCTCTTCTCCAATTGCCAGTCAGAGTCGCACAAACCGTGTACCCGGGGTGTCAATGTCTAAACGATCCCAATCGGCTGATAGAAGAAGATCACGAACCTCTTCGTCAAAGAGTTCTGCATTGTCATCCCCATCTAGGCCATCTACTCCATCAACCCCATCTTCTAAGCCAACAACTCCAGTACGAGCTGTTGTTACAGAACATCACAAGACCACAAGACAATTACTCAGCAACAAAGCACCTGATGGCTTGTGGCCTTCTATCCGAAGCCTTTCTTCTTCTTTCCAGTCAGAATCTCTTACAGTTCCAGTTAATAAAAGAGAGAAGTTGGCTGCAAAATCCTCTACAGTAAAATCAATCAATTTACCGTCAAATGTGGTATCTGAGAAAAAGAGGACTCCTCTAAGAGGAATGAATACATCTGACCAATCGGAGAATTCTAAACCAGCAGAAAACTCAAACACTAAGGTAGTAGATCGACATAGGTGGCCTTCTATGATGGGTGGGAAGCTATCCACAAGTGCTATGTCGAGAAGTATGGATCTTTCTGATAAGATAAGTAGATCTGCTGGAAGAGTTGCTTCACAAGTGATTTTCCCCAATAAGATAGATCTCACATCCAGTAGTGCATCCGGACATCCCAAGCTCTCACTATCTAATGAAGTTGAGCAACTCTCCAATAATGGAAGTGGAAGTCTAGAACAAAATGTAAAACCAGTTGTGAATTTGTCATCTCAAGCTACTATGAAATCTTCATCTGTGACACGTCCAACTAGTACTCAGTCATCAGTCATCCTAGGTCAGCAGCGCCCTTCATCACCAAGTACTCAGTCATCAATCATCCCAGGTTTGCTGCGCCCATCAACACCTAGTAAGGTTTTATCATCATCATCATCATCATTTACGTCTAGGGCTATGTTGAGTCCTTTGAGGACAAGAGCATCTACTCCAATATCATTG
>JBBMJZ010413112.1:9539179-9549788 GCA_037833815.1 Zingiber zerumbet
GAGCGTATACGAGCACATGGGTGCTGTTCGGCCTTCGGTTGGCCGGTAACATGCTAAGAATTACGCTCGGGCGGGCTTTGCCTGGACGATCGTATACGAGCACATAGGTGCTCGCTCGGCCTTCGGTTGGCCAGTAACGTGCTAAGAATTACGTTCGAGCGGGCTTTGCCCGGACGAGCGTATACGAGCACATGGGTGCTTGCTTGGACTTCGGTGGGCCGGTAACGTGCTAAGAATTACGCTCGGGCGAGCTTTGCCCGGACGAGCGTATATAAGTACATGGGTGCTCGCTCGACCTTCGGTTGGTCGGTAACGTGCTAAGAATTACGCTTGAGCGGGCTTTGCCCAGATGAGCGTATACGAGCACGTGGGTGCTCACTCGACCTTAAGTTGACCGGTAACGTGTTAAGAATTACGCTCAAGCGGGCTTTACCCGGACAAGCGTATACGAACACATGGGTGCTCACTCGGCCTTCGGTCGACCAATATCAGATTGTCAACTATATACAAGGCTAAATGTCTTTACGCTTGGGCTCGGTCGAGCGTATGCGAGGGCACGGGCGCTCATTCGACCTTCAGTCGGCCGACTATATATCCTTCTTAGCCTTCTTGATCTTGGCCCCTCTTTTACTAACCAGGTCGACATATCATAACCTGTATCACTAGCCTCCCATTCAAGTCTAGTCGAAGAAGGTGTAGTAGACTGACTATACCTAAGTTTACTTTTGTCCTTTTGCTAAATATTAATTTTTCTGGACCTTTCATATCCACTACAATGATCCCATGATACCTTCAACACAGATCCCGTGACCAAGTTAAATAAGAATGTGATCCCAATTTCTACGACATCAATCTCTATTCTATCTTGCGTTGCTTTCTTCCAAAGATATTATTGAGAGTTATAGTTTCAAATCTTCTTCCTTGGGATCAACTATTGTCCGAGAAAGAAAAATCTCTAGCTGAGGCCATACAAGCCTTAGATCTCCATCATTCGCACCAAAGAGAACTAGAGGTACGTCTACTAGCAGCTCAATCTCAGGTTCGGTCTGAAGTGACTTTGAGAAACAAAGCTTATTTGGATTTAGAGTAGAAAACCAAAAAACTAGATGATCTAAGAGCTCAACATGCTTCACTATGGCTGAAGAGTCCCTGCTTCCTTAGTACGCTCAAATTCATTCTTCCTTCACCACTGCTGATCGAACCTCCATCCGTTCACGGTATGGAATCCCTAAAGAATACCGCATTAAGGTTCCACAACCTGATGCTCATCCCTATCTTCCCCCTGATAACTGTGTTACTTTCTTCAAAGATTAGTTAGTTGCAGGTTTACGCTTCCCTATTCCTCCCTTCTTGATAGACATAAGTCATTATTTTGGTATCCCTTTACAACAGTTTGTCCCAAATGCCTTTCGATATCTTTGTGGGTTATACATGGTGTTTCGTCTTTTCAGTATTTCTCCCATTCCACAGAATTTCTTTATGTTTTCTTATCCCAAAAAATCAGAACCGGGAGTGTTTCTCTTTCAATCTCACCCAAAAATGGTATTCTTTGAAGAAATGCCCTCCTCTATCAAATGCTGGAAATCCCGCTTTTTCTTTATCTAATTTCCTGAACCTGTCGCTTGGTCTATCAAATGGAAATCCTTTTTTCCCCCTCTCCCTGATATCAAAGAACTTCATCAACAACCCGCCTTTTTTGATTACACTAATAGATTGCTTGGTCATCGATTGAACTTTCCATCCTTTGAACTTTCCGGGCAGCATTAGCCTATGCCCTTACCACCTCCACATAGCATTTTCGGGCTACTACTTGATGTCCCTTGACTTCGCCCACCTGGTCGTCCATAAGAAATTTTATCTTCTGGCAGAAAGTAGAAACGACCGCCCTGAATTCATTCAAGGCCGGCCGACCCAAGATAACATTATATGCTGGCGGAGTCTCCACAACTATGAAGATCGACCGTCGTGTCCTTATAAAGGACTCCTCTCCTAAAGATATGGCCAATTTTATTTGACCCAGTGGTTGTACCTGATTACTAGTGAACCCGTATAATGGAGTAACCATAGGCTGAAGCTCACTCGGGTCGATCTGTAACTGGTCAAAAGCTTGTTTAAAGATGATGTTAACAGAACTACCAGTATCAATAAAAGTACGTGAAATGTTATAATTGGCTATAACAGCCTTAATTATTAATGCATCATCATGGGATACTTCCACCCCCACCAAATCTTTAGGTCCGAAACTAATTTCCGGCCTTGCCGGCACTACATCCGATAGCATGAATCGTCAACCGCTGAGCGTGCGACTTTCTCGCCCGGTTGGAATCACCATCAATGGATCCTCCCGCTATCATGTTAATGTTACCTAGAGCTGCATTACTGCGATTTTCTTCCTACAGAGCTGATGGTGGCTCTACCTGTACCTGATCGGGTGTCTACACTTGCACCACGGGGAGAGGTAATATTCTCGCTTGTGATTCGTTCGATTGATATTCGATTTTGAGTGGGCTATTCTGTCGAGGATATCGCCAGCGATTTGGGATTAGAGAACGCCGACGGTATCGAGTATTACTTGCTTGTTGATTCTTCAAAGTAAAACAGTTTTCAGTATCATAAGTATTAGTTAGATGGTATGTGCACCATCTCTAGGGGAAAATGTTGGGGAACCCCCACATGTTGTACTGCTTGAGACCAAGGCTCCGGATGACGAGGATGTAAATCCGCTCGAGGTCCTTTGGAAGGTTGGGTAGGTCCTCCTGAACGTACTACAGCAGGAACTGGCGTAGAAGTAATATTCTCCTTCCTCCGGGCGGCTTAAGCCTCTTCCACATTGATGAACTCCGATGCCCGATCAATTAATATATCAAAATTGGTAGGAGGGTTTCTGACCAAATCCTTAAAGAAATCATTATCATTAAGTCCCTAAGAGAAAGCGCTTACCAAGATCTCTATAGTGGCCGAAGGGACATCAATGACCACTTGATTGAACCTCTTAATATAAGCTCTAATGGATTCTTTAGGACCTTGCTTGATAGAAAAGAGACTCCTTGGAGTTTTATGATACCTTCGATTACTAGAGAAATGATGTAAGAATACCTTGCGGAAATCCTTAAAGCGACGAATAGAATTTTCTAGTAATCGCTTGAACCACCTTTGAGCCACTCCTCCAAACGTGGTAAGAAGCATCCGACACTTGACACCATCAATAAACTATTGGAGGAGTGCCGCATGTTCAAATTTGAGAAGATGGTCCTCGGGATTAGTTGTCCCCGAATATTCTCCGACATTTAAATTCTAATAGTGTTTCGGCAAAGAATCATCCAGTACTCGCTGAGAAAATGGACTGATAATCCTTTCAGGAGAACTATCACTGGCTATCACTTTCCTCTTTCGTTTTTCTCGTACAGGGGTTTCTCTAGAAGATTCCTGGAGAATTACTCTTCGTTCTCCCTCTTCCAGAGGTGTCCGGAGATAAGCTTTAGGGCGTCGAGTAGGAGAAAGAGGGATAGAAGGCAAACGAACCGGATCTCCCCCTTCGATCCCTCTTCCCTTATGCTGAGAAGTCACAGATACCACCGGATGTGGTGCCACAGGTAGCGTGCTACCGGTATTAGCCTGCTGATGTTGCTGTAACGCTTTCTGCACCCTGCCGTTGATGAGTAATTCCAAATCTTCTTGCGATAAGGTAATAGTATTAAGTTTTCCAGCTTCCTTTATCCTCGTAGCTTCAGATCCAAGTGAATGTTTCGACAGACGGTGCCAAATTTAATCCTATCTGAAATCTGCAAAGACGGACGCCGGCTCCAGTGAATGACGATCTTGGATGAAGATAACCTCTGAGAAATCTAAGAGAAGCTCCTCCTCGATCCTACACACAGCGAGACAAACCAACAAAGTGTTAGTGACCTAAGACCGGGGTGGGAATCCCTAGCTAAGCTCTCTGACGCTCAAGTCAATTTCTCTCTCCAAAGGTGGAAGAAGAAGAAGAATAACTGGAATAAAATAGAGTTTAGATGCTAGAACTTACGTACCCTACTAACGGAGAGAATCCCCCCTTTTATACCACCTCATTTTATCTCCGTAGTCGTGAGGTGGTCCCCAGTTTGTTAGAGGTTGTTAGGAGATGATGTCATCTCCAGGCTTCGTGCAATAATATATTTAAGGAATCTTTTTTGTACCTCAGATGCACCTCTTTTGTCGTTTATGACTTATGAGACACGTCATCATAACTGAAGAAGCTTCTAGAAGATGTTTCCCGCCAATTTTGTTAGGCTATCATATCTCGGCCGGTCGCTTAAGCCGACTGCATTTATGATGAGAATACTTTCTGCTGTAACATGTTTCGGCCGGTCACATATAATAAGAGCACCTTTTATTAAGCTTGTCTTGGCCGGGTATTTAAGCCAGTCACAGATATGAGAATATAATATGTTAAATACGTCTCGACTGGTCGTTTAGGCCGATTGTAGATATGAACTCATAGATACCTGCTTATTGAGAATCATATATAAAGCTAAATGTCTTTACGTTCAGGCGAGCTTTGCCCGGTCGAGCGTATATGAGTATATGGGTGCTCGCTCGGCCTTTGGTCGGCCAATATTGTATCGAAAACCATATATATAAGGCTTAATGCCCTTGCGCTCGATCGGGTTTTGCCCGGCCGAGCGTATACAAGCACATGGGTGTTTGCTCGGCCTTCGGGTAGCCGGTAACGTGCTAAGAATTACACTCGGGCAGGCTTTGCCCAGACAAACGTATACGAGCACATGGGTGCTCGCTCGGGCTTCGGTTGGCCAGTAACGTGCTAAGAATTATGCTCGAGCAGGCTTTGCCCGGACGAGCGTATACGAGCACATAGGTGCTCGCTCAGCCTTCAGTTGGCCGGTAACGTGCTAAGAATTACGCCCGAGCGGGCTTTGCCCGGACGAGCGTATATGAGCACATGGGTGCTTGCTCGGCCTTCGGTGGCCTGGTAACGTGCTAAGAATTACACTCGGGCGGGCTTTGCTCGAACGAGCGTATACGAGTACATGGTTGTTTGCTCGACCTTCGGTTAGCTAGTAACATGCTAAGAATTACGCTCGAGCGGGCTTTGCCCGGACGAGCGTATACGAGCACGTGGGTGCTCGCTCGGCCTTAGGTTGATCGGTAACGTGTTACGAATTACGCTCGAGTGGGCTTTACCCGCTCGCGTGCTCGCTCGGCCTTAGGTTGATCGGTAACGTGTTAAGAATTATGCTCGAGCGGGCTTTACCCGACGAGCGTATACGAGCACATGGGTGCTCACTCGGCCTTCGGTTGACCGATATCATATCGTTAACTATATACAAGGCTAAATGCCTTTACGCTCGGGCGGGCTTTGCCAGGTCGAGCGTATGCGAGCGCACGGGCGCTCGTTCGACCTTCAGTCGGCCGACTACATATCCTTCTTATCCTTCTCGATCTTAACCCCTCTTTTACTAACCAAGTCGACATATCATAACCCGTATCAACCATCATGTAAGTTCATAGAGATTCAGTAAGAAGCATTATTTAATCACTCTCTTTATTTCAAAGAGAAAAGATATAAACTACATATATATATATATATATATTTTTTTTTTAATTTCAAGGTCAAAATTTTGAATCATGGAGCTTTGCCTGTTTTGAGCAACAGGAATATGTGAAGAAGCTGGGAAAATTTTCCACAGCCTCCTCGTCCCCCATTCGTAGTAAATTGGGCCATAAGGAAAATGCCTAAACATTCCTTAAACCCAAAAGTTTTCACATATTGAGTACTTGATGAATTAAGATAACCCTACCTTTTTTTTATCACATTAAACATTTCATATCCAATAATAACTGCATTACCACCTTCTGAAGAACCCCTGAAGGGAGATGATGCATCAGTTCTACTTGATGGTTTCACTTGATGAGGATGAAGTGGAGAGTGTTCAACTTTATCCTCTGATCCAATCCCTGTTCTTCCGCCCCTCTTTTGCTCGCTAGAGGTCAACTGATACCCTTGCCCTTGAACAGGAGACTCCGTGGTGACTCTATGATGAACAGGACCTTGACGTAATGGTGACCTGGAGATTTGATGGGATTCATCCTTGGAATTAGAGGGCTCCATATTAGTGCGCAAAACTTCAGGGTATTCAAAAGGACTGTTCAGTACGATTGCTTTCCCTTAGCTTCTACTTTTGTGGACAACCTTAAAATGGTGTTCAAGGGGAACTTTGTCAACCTAGTTACCAAGTTTTGGAAGATGGAAATTCAGCTGCAATCAATAAAAATTCAAGTTAATAAAATTTACAGCAGGCAATCTGATAAATATGAACATATTGAATCTCATCCACATTTAGAAAGAAAATGTGCTTTATATCTATCGGGAGGAAGCTATCTGATGAGCATTACCAATGCAGAATCAATTATAGAGAATGCAAGTTAACAAGCTTGGAAATATCTCAAGAATCAACGAAACAAGTGCCCTGGAGAATGTTTAACTTAGACAACTAACTAGCTATGAGGTTCACCACATTGGGGCAAGAAATCAATCTTAGAAGAACTTACTGTGAGCCTTTGGAAGCAGTTGGTTACCGACTTAAACTCATGAGACTTAAGTTTTAATAAGCGCCTAAACAATTTTAGACGATCAACATAATTCAATAGCATTAATTTTACTGTTGGTATGGACTCAGATAGAGCTCAATCTGGGAAACATATCAATATATAGACCCTAACAAGTATGGCGATGTGAAAATCATTGCAACTATTATTTCTTCAAACCAAATCGAAGGATATCACTGACATGAAGGCCCCTTTCATGCATGATCATATGAAGGCGTGCTTCTTTATTCGCATATGATCCCTGAAGTGGATTTATGAACAAATCTTAAAGCACTATTTTGTGTGCATAATCCAGAATGCTAGTAGACTGTGTTGCAACAAGTTCTACAAAAAAATAGTATTATAGGTGCTACTAAATTGTACTAGGAGCTGCTAAAGTAAATGTAGGTGCTACCAAATTATTTTTAAATACTACCAAATTATATTATAGGTACAACTAAAAATGCATCTTAAAAGACATCAAGTCAGATTATTTATGCTATAAAATTATATCATAAATGTTACCAAACTTTATTACTATCAAATTTTAATATACGCTCTAACAAAGTATATTGTAGGTGGATATCAAAGTATATTTTAGGTGCTACCAAATTGTAGCTTTAGTGTTGCTAAATCAAAAAGGGAAAGAAATAATGTTTGATTCATACACAAATAATGAGCAAACAAAAAGGCACTTTTTCATATGATCAAACATGAAGGGGGGCTTCACACTAGTCTATTCCAAAAAGAAGAAAATCGTCAATTGATAATACTTAGCATAAGTTCCTTCCCTTTATTACCATAAGACAATATTCTAGTAGGCACAGTTTGTTCAGGTCTGTTTGACCAATATAATAGATAAGGCTGAGCATTTAATTAAAATTGAACGAAACTAACCTAATTTTTTTTTGGACAAACCAAACTGACCGAAGTTTGCCACTAAAGCCGAACAAATTGTATTGATATAAAATTGATTAATTCGGTCAGTTATCTAGTGGACTGATGTTGCATCATATTGATGATATGTGGACAGTCAACTATGCCACTCGACTACATGTTTCTTCAAACTGTCACAACTCACAAACCTACACCAACAGCCGACTAATCATAACTCATCAGTTGACTGTTGGCAGTTTGGTTTAATTAGTTTAACCAAATTCTGAATTTCATAACAGAGACCGAATCAAATAAACCAAAATAACCAAGATTTTTTTAAAAAAAAATCTGAATTAACCAAATGAATTTCTAAAATAAATTGGTTTGGTTGGTTATTTTGATTTACACAAGATTTTGCTCAACCCTAATGTTAGAGGGGTGAATACCACTTTTTTGTGAGGTTAGTATTCAAGAAATAAATAAGTGGAAATTAATAGACACAAAAAGGCAAATGATATGACACAATGGTTTAATATGGTTTGGCAACCCATATGCTCCTAGTCTATATTCTATGATCCTTTAAATGGATCACTCCTAAAAACACCTCTATAGTTTCTCCTTGTTGGTAGCATCGGAGGTGAAGAAACCTTTTACAGTTCAACATTCTCAGAAATATGAGAATGTTGAGTCCTGTTAACGAGAGGTGAGCTTTACTTTTTTCATTAGCAACCTGGACTAGGGTCGGTGAGCTCGGTAACGATACAAAGAGAGCAAGCCAAACAAGACTTCTTATGACACCAACAAAATCCTTGAAAACAAGAGAAGAGGAAGAAGATGCAATGGTCGAGGGTTGCTCTTGTTACAGGACGAGGCCAGCAGCTGATGGTGCGTTTCTTGCTTGTTGAAGAAAAGAAAGGAGAAGAAACGAGAGCTCTTGTGCTTGAGAAGAGGAAAGGAAAAAACTGCAGGTTTACTAATGTTTGAGAAGAGGAAAAGTAGGAAATGGGGACAAAGAGGAAGGGAAAAATAAAAGAGAGAGATGGGCGAAGGCATGGCGTGGCTTATGACATGGCAGGAGCTGCAACATGCGTAAGGAGAAAAGGGAGAGAAAAAAAAAGAAACGAGAAAGTTTTTCAAAAATACCTTAATTCATTTTAAATCAATCGAACATGTTTAAACCTTAAACTTGGTTCGACCATAACTTGACCAAATCAACTCCAAATAAATCCTAGTTTGAACCAACACAATCCCTATCTCCGTGCCTACTTATTGGATTTAATTCGAACCCGATCCAATTTTAATTTAGCGCACTCGCTTCGTGTTCTACGATTTAGTTCATCTGTTATTATTATTTTTATTTTTAAAATTCAATACTTAATATTCCAAATCATGATATTTTCTCGTAAAAGTAGTATAATGGATAGCTTAGATCAAGAGTTTTCAAAATATGTGGTCAATTTCAATTTCTGACATGAACGGTGGTCAATTAGTCGATCAAAGTGACATTGAGGTATAGTATTATTTTTTAAAAAAAAAAAATCAGGGGGCGGTCGCACCCTCCCGTCCGCACTTGGCTACGCCCCTGAATATATAAGCATCATTTTCCACATAAAATGTTTCACGCATACCGACCCTCTAGCTCCTTAAGAAATCCCAAAATGTGTCTCATACCAAATTAAGCCCGACCTTTCCAAACAATTTGAACCTTCTTGTCGTACAATTTCATCTCAAAGTATAGGAAGTGTTCAGATTGAACTCTTGGAACCAACAACTTTAAAACTACGATATAATGGCACTCCAAATTCCTCATCGAACCTTGTATTATACTGTGGCAACCAAATATCTAGAAGCCTTCTGTTGCACGGAGAGAATAGAGATGGAGAGGCAGACATCAATTATCAGACAAAACACACTAAGTTCATCCCAAAAGCAAATTCGAACATCAATAAACATAATTGATACAGAATCTCAAAGCTCATAACTTCCTCATCTCTTGTAGCTCGAAGAGATAAAGAAGGGAGGCAAAACGAGCTAAAAGAAGGGGGAAGAAAAAAAAGAGAAAAAGAACTCACCGCCGCCATCTCCACGCCTTCAGATCCCCAAAACAGCGGCCCGAATATTGATCGAGGGAACTAAAGATGCCTTCTTCTTGCTTCCGCTAGGCTCCTACCGCCGCTCCTGGACCACAGGAAAATGGGTTGCCCTAAAACTCTACTTCCCGGCGAGACCATAAAAGGATGAAGGCGAAAAATCGAGAGGTTAATCGGGGAATAGACACTAGGAAGATCTACTCACAGAGGAATTGGGCGATGAGGGATGACGACAGAATGGGAGAAGCAATCGTCTCCTCCACAGGAAGCAGCGGACTTGTTTGACCCACAAGACGTCGGCTTGCTCCCTCTCATCCTCTGTAGAAATACTGCTCGGTTTGCTACAATTTTACTGTCAGCTCCCGGTGTGAATTCAGCGGACTTGTTGCAAACTAATATGCCTAATGGGGACTATTTTTCCACTTCAAAAATAAAAGAAAAAAGTAAAATAGATTTAAAATTTCTAGCAAAAATATTCAACAGCGAAAAGAAAAGAAAAACAATATTTGGAGGAAGAATCTGATGAATTTAAAAAACGATCAAGATTATTTATTTATTTAATAAATAAATAAATAAACTTGATGAAATAAAATCTCCCTTAAAAATATATTATACAGTAATTTACCAAAGAGCGTTCCTTAGATATTGTATCTACCAAAAGGTGCATCGTAGTTTCATATTTACCAAAGGGCGCAGTTTAACAAATTCCCTTCCTAGATTACCCTTTGGGGTACTTTGCCGCAACTTTTTCAATCACGAATTTCCAAGCATCCAAGGCACAAATCTAATTGAAAATTAATATGTGGTTCGGATGCACGTCATCTCACCGTCTCTCTCCCTCCATCCCTCTGCGTGGTGTTATAAACACGAAAGAAAATTGATCCCTGTGATTGTCATTACTGCTCGTGCTGGTTGGCGGGATTGCAATAGACGAGTTAGGTTTCTGGGGTATTGGCGTAAGAGGTTCAAGAGGAGACGAAAGGACAACTGCAGTTAAGAAGTCAGCCGAGAAGGACAAACTTCTTGCAAGATTGAAACGAGTAGAAGAATACATT
>JBBMJZ010413112.1:9568110-9578116 GCA_037833815.1 Zingiber zerumbet
GTTGGATCAGTAAAGGGAATTAAAATGTTGATTCCTAATCGGATTAGGATTAGCTATTTGCCTTATGATAGAACTTAGCAGTATTATGTATTCTGTGTTGCAGGATACTGGTCAGAGACACATCTTGACGTGACATTATTTATCACGATTGGCAGATAAAGGCGGGTATTTCTTGCTTTATTTCTTTAGCACATTGATTTTAGTGCATGAGTTAGATGTTCTGATAGTTACTATGTTTATCTTGACTCCACTCGTATTTTTCTTGCGCTTGATACTTTTAGTCAATCTTTGAGCTACTTGTTTTTGTATCTATACAGTTTATCGTTGCTATCTATGATATTTAGCAGATACCAGTTACCAGATACTAAATATTAGATATTGGATACCAGATACTAGATACCTGATGCTAGATGTTAGATATTGGATATATGGATACTAGTTACCATGTTTACTTGCTTAGTATATTGTACGTTTACATACCTTATTGAGCATGCTGGCTTCATGTAACATACCTGTTTTCTGTTTATATATATGATGACTGCTGCATATTACGCATCATGTCATTGCATGCATACCGGCGACCATGTCTCCCTTGTGGTTGAGAGGATCGTTGGCCAGGGCCCCACGCTCGACCACTGATGGGTAGTGGCCGCTGGAGCATGCCGCTTGTCCTGTCGTGCCACACTTTGCCACTCATGAGAAATGGCGGCTGGAGTTGTGAGCAGCAGGGACCCTATTGCTACGTAGCTAGATAGCTACTATGCAAACTGTCCACTTGGTCACTCGAGAGTAGTGGCGGCTGGAGTGTCGTACAGTTGTCATCGATCTAGCCTCTTGACCATACAGGGGTCGTGGTGTAGAGAGGTGGGCGGGGTGACCATCCGTACATACGCTATTATTATTATACCTGTTGTTATTGCTGCTTGTTTATGCTGCTGTTGTTTACTTATGCTGTTATTCTTACATAGGTTGAGACATATGTCTGTGATACATGTTTAGACACTGGCTTACTTACTGTTGATGTGTATATACCTCACATGATACCATATAGTTTTATGAGCAGTACTGTAGCAGGACTTTGCTACACCTACCTTCCATTACTAGCCTAGGATATGGTTTCAGGTATGGACACTTATTATGATATCACTACAGTATCTGTTATTTCCATACGAGACTCTATACCTTTGTATCTCCAGTTCTATATTATGTTCATGCACTATCTGTTTATTATTGGCCGAGTCTTTATACTCACCACCCCGTAAACTGGTAATTTCACCAGGTAGCAGATAAAGAATTTATGGAGTTGCTTGGAGAGTCTGTCCACCAGTCCCACGTCACACTCGAGGATGATCTTATGGTTTTGGTATTCCATACGCTATTTGTGTTTTGGTTTTGTACTTGTTTATATTTGTGTTCTCTTGTATTTGGTTTGATATTATTATGTCAAGCCGAGCCGGCTCGCAGTTAGTTGCATTGCATTTTGTGATAGTTATTTGTGATTTCCGCTGTGTGGGTTTTTAGTACAGCCGTGTGGGCTGATTAATATATTTATATAATTGCGTGGTTGTGTTTATTTCTGTTCTAGCTGAGTGAGCTGATTATATAACTGTGTGGTTGTGTATATATATTCTAGTCGTATGTAG
Source organism: Zingiber zerumbet (assembly GCA_037833815.1). Classification (NCBI taxonomy): domain Eukaryota; kingdom Viridiplantae; phylum Streptophyta; class Magnoliopsida; order Zingiberales; family Zingiberaceae; genus Zingiber; species Zingiber zerumbet. The sequence goes on from JBBMJZ010413112.1 coordinate 9,569,754, forward strand.
CTGATGTATTTTGTATGTATGTATGCCTTAGATTGTCACCGGTACAGGGGAGATGCTGCAAAAAAATTTCGGCAGGGACTCCTTTAGGGCGTGACACAACTAACCCTAAGTTCTTGAGTTTTAGCTTAGTGAACTTCAATTTGTCTCCAGTCATGTATCTGGAACATTCACTATCCAACATCTATTAGTCTAAATCATTATGTTCCTACACATAAAGTATTTGATTTGGATCCAATTTTGATAGATTAAAAAATAGTTTGATTGAATTCACCTCCTTAATTTTTTATCTCACCCAGTCTAGATTGTCAATCATGTTATACCTATGGGTGATTGTGAGATGGTTATTTTTTTTTATCTTAAGTTGATTTGATTTGAGTTTGATTTAAATTAAATTTAAGTAAGTTTGAGTTTAACTTAATTTTAGTTAAGTTTAAGTTAGTTTAGATGTAAATTTAAGTTTAAGTTAGTTTGATTTTAGTTTAATTTTAAGTTAGTTTAATTTTAAGTTAGTTTTAATAAGTTTACTTAAATTAGATTAATTATGCAAGTTTTAATTAAGTGTAATTTTAATTTAGTTTAATTAAGGAAGATTAATTAAGTTTTAATTAAGTTTACTTAAGTTAGTTTAATTAAGGAAGATTAATTAAGTAAGTTTTAATTAAGTTAAATTTTAATTTAATTTTAGTTTAATTAGGTTGAATTTTAATTTAATATTAGTTTAAGTAAGTTGAATTTTAGTTTAATTTTAGTTTAATTAAGTTGTCTACTAATTTAAACCTAAATCCATCTCACCCTTTTTCTAGATTATCAATTAGGGAACCTTATTTGTTTTGTGAGATAGTTAATTTTATCTTTACTTTAGATTAAAATCTAAGGATTTATTCACATTTGACTTAAACTAAGGTTTAACAGTTAGTTAATTAAATATCCATTTCAATAATTAGCTTTCAGACTTTGATGAGGCACTAGGCTTTCTTGGGTATGGAAGCATCCACCACTTCTAGACAAAGTCTTTTAAAGAAATTAAATATTAAATTTTCTTTCTGAAAATCCTAGGTTTAACTATTAAAGTGTGAATCAAGCCTAAGTCTTTATCTACTCTAATCTTAAGCAAGCATAATAAAAAGCAAAAAAAAACATACATCAAGCAAGTTTATCTAATGAATATGGTCTTTCTATTGGCTCCCCCTAGATCATAGCCTCGATAGGGTCTATCAAGGTAATGGATTTGATCCTTGGGGATCAAATAATGGCCAAGTCCAACTTAATTAAACAAGTTAGACTTGGAGACCCATGCTTGGACTGTTCTTATATTGGTACGATTAACAAGAGATAAGCACAATTTAAATTATTATTTAGCCTTGCATCCGAGTTCAGATCGATTGATATGACTCTTTATTTTCCAAGAATCAGATCAAGATTCTTGGAACCCAAGGTAAACCGTTCCAATGTATCTTTTAGTTCCTTGACTTGAATTTTCAGGCTGGAATTTTCTTCCTCAAGCTCTTGGACATGAGTTGAAGTTCCAGTCTGAACTGATTCTATCAAGGAGCTTGGGATGGTCACTTCCTTGAGGGCTTTGACCTCCTCTTGGAGTGACTTGAACTGGAGGTTGGACTTGGCTAATTTTCTTGACAAGTAAGAAATCAAATTGTGCAATCTAATTAAAGAAATACTTACATTACTTTGGGAACCTTCTAAATCGGATACAGATCCGAGGCTTCACTCGGACTCAGCTTCCGATTCTTCTCGGAAATAGATTCAATGACTTTCTCTCACGACAGAAGTGCAAGGAAACTTATTTGTTTGAGATCTTCATCGGAGTCTTTCGATGATGATTCATCCAATGTTGCTTGTAGTTCCTTCTTTCTTCGTTGTTTCTTCGCTTCCTTCTAATTTGGATAATTTTCCTTGACGTGTCCCTTTTTGTTGCAGCCATAGCAAGTGACTTCAAACTTCGTTTTGGAGCTTGGTCTTGGTTCCGTCGTCTTTGACTGAATCACCTTTTTGATTTCCCATTTTGTGACGCCCTTATTTTTCTAGTACAATTTTCGTACAAGGTTGATGAGTTTGGCGGTGATCTCATCGTCGTCCTCTAAGTCTGACTCATCTTCAGATTTGGGTTCAGTTCGACACTTGACTTTTGGTTCCTTTATTCTATTTGTATCTACAACAAGAGCAATACTTTTCTTGGCTGAGGGTGTATTAGTCTATTCATGCAATTCGAATTCTGAAAATAATTCATCTAATTTTATTAGGGATAAAACCTTGGATACTTTGTAAGCATCTACCATGGATGCCCACAAAGTATTTCTCGGAAAGGCGTTGAGTGCATATCTGCTAACATCGCAATTTTCCACCTTTTGACTGTTTACGTGGAGGCCGTTGAGCAGGTCTTGAATCCGGGCGGAAAGTTGACTTGCCAACTCATAATCCTACATTTTAATATTATATAACTTATTTAAGATCAAATCACGCTTACTTACCTTGGTGTTAGAGGCTCCCTCATGTAGTTCGATCAGCTTCTCCCATAGCTCCTTGGCGTTGTTAAAGGGGTCGACCTGGTTAAGTTCTTCTTTAGTTAAGCAACATTGAAGAGTCTAGGTTGCTTTTGCATCGACTTCGATCTTCTTGCAGGTTGATGCGTCCCATTTGTCATAGGGGACAGGAACTCCATCTTCTGTGAGATATTTGAATATCATCTGGATTATTATCCACATTTCCACTTGAGTTTTCAGATGGTACTCCATTCGGCTCTTCCAGTATCTGAAGTCTTCACTGGAGAAGAGGGGAGGGCATGCAGTTTGCAAAGACGAGAATAATAAAGCTTGTTCCAAGACTTAGTCTTGGATTAATAGTGCTAGAGAAGATAAAATAAGATTGTTTCATGAATTTCAAGAAAAAGTAATAAAATAATAATAAAAAATATTAAAAAAATATTGTGACAAATTTTGTTAAATGTGATATTTTAACAATTCTAATTAATGGTGAAAAATTTGAGAATGGATTTTTCTAAAAAATTTAGAGGGAAAAAATGAAAGACGTACAGATTCAGAGTAGCACCGCTCTGATACCAATTGTAAGATTGAGATGCATTGGGAGGGGGAAGGGTGAATAACGCTCGTGGCTTTTTCATGTTCGTTAAAAATCGTTCGAGTGAAAGGCAACAGAAATAAGAAATAAAATAAAGCAATTGCTAACAATTTTTTTTTACTTGGTTTGGAGCCTGTGACGACTTCTACTCTAAGGCTCGCGATCGTCGATCGCTTTCGATGAGCAATCACTATAAATTCGGAGATAAATACAAGAATATCTTACAATGAAAGTATTAAACTAAGTGAAATAATTAAGTATACTGATGACTTTTGTGGATCTGGAAGGTAGTACTTTTGGTCGTCGGAGTCGCATCGCTTGATTGCCGGAGTCGAGTCACAAAATCGTAGGATTATTTTTTTGGAGCAGCGCACCATAGATTGATCGCAAGAGTGAGTTGTACTGTGCATCTAGTTGAGACTATCTTATATAGGTTGTTGAAGGTGCCTTCAGGCTCTATTGAAGGTGCCTCCAGCTTGATTCTTATCCCTGCAATATTGGTCGTCAATAACATTCGTGTTCTGCAAATTTTATCTCTTCGAAGTCGCCTTCAAGCTCCATGGAAGGCGCCTTGAACACTGTTCACCGGAGGTGCCTTCAAGCTCCATGGAAGGCACCTTTAAACACTGTTCATCAGAGCCTCTTTTGTTCTTTCCTCTTTCTACAAGGCATATTAGTTCAAATATAAAATATACCCTGCAAAACAGAGTTTAACACAATAATAAAATAATGTTAGAAGTGTTTGACAGTCTCCATACTGTCCGGTTCTGACTTTGGATTTCTCAGAAACCCTAGGTCGAACCGATGCCTACTGTTCTCTCGTCGGGGAACACGCCCTACTTACTCATCTCAGGAGAGTTTACCTTTTGACAGACCGGTCCTCCAGACTGACTGGACTTTTGCTCAGCATCCGAGTCTTCAGGACTTTTCCACTGGACGTCCGATCCCCAACCCGACCAGTCTTCCACCTAGTTCACGACCACTAGGATTTTCACCTAGAGTCCTCAACTCTAGGGTTTCACCCAAAGTGATCGACCCTCCAAGACTTTCCACCTAGGGTTACCACCCCTAGGGGTTTCACCTGCCTAACTGTAGCTAGGATTTTGCCTAAGAACACTTAGCACTTTCCTGCAAACTCATTCAAACTTGTTAGACAACAAGTAACCTTAACTTTGAACCCTTTGTCATTATCAAAATATAGGTTTGATCGTCTGATGCTTTCCACACCAACAAGCCATATTGGAAGTGAAATGATTATAGGTGATGTGAGCATTGCTCCCTCCACCTTTGTCTCCTTAAAAAATTTTCTCTGGTGGTCAAACATGGTTCAGTTGGAGTATCCACTCTAGAAGCTTGATTATTGCATAGAAAGTTAGGTCTTCTTCATTTGATAGAATGCATCCTTATGTGATTGATTGCAAATGAAATGTCTGTAGATATCTTGTACACTAAAAAGAGAATGCAATTCTTGCACACATGTTGTGTGAGATGGACTATAAATAATATCAATGTTAATAGAGCATGAATTAAGATGTATAACATCCAATAAAATTAGACCTAATTATCTCCATGGAATTTTCTAAAAATTTAAAAGAAATATCGACCTTTTCATTCTTAAAGGCACCTGGAGGGTCTAAAATAGTAAATGTGGCATTATCTTAGTCAAGTAAAGGCTCTAACTCTGGCAGGCATGTATTCAATGGAAGTGATTATTGGATTGTCCCTACACTTCCATCGTCAATAAGTAGAACTACAGACTCAACTGGCTCCAGTGGTAGTGTAATCAACGAAAGTCCTTACACTTCCATCATTATCTCCAATACCTGCAACATCAAGATATAAAAAACTAGAAGAGTTATGTAGAGTAGAAAAATTAAGGTTAGGAATATCATAAATTATATAATCCATCTCGTCGGAAATTGATCTGATAGCAACTGTAACTGTGTTGATGAATGTCTCCTTTCCTAGAACTGTGTTTCTTGATGTTGCTAGAATTGTTGTGACTGCTTCTCAAGATTCTGCTCAAGCTGATGGTACTGAAAATAAGGTTGTAATATTGGGGCCACTCAGAAGTCTCTTGTTGTGTGTTCCCATACTTGAATCCTGAAAATGAATTATATCTATCCTATTGATAAGTCTGATAATATTAAGGATCAGGCTGATGATAATGGATCCTAGTTAGGAATACATTGGTAAAGAAATGAACATCTTTGGAAAGCATCGGTCTAGTCCCACACTATTGATAATTTGCAGCCATTTTCTCAATAAGTTCTTTGGCCTGAGTTGGTGTCTTATTAACTAGAGCTCCTCCACTAGCTGCATGAACCATACTCATGTCCATGTGACATAATCCCTCATAAAAGTATATAATTAGTAGCTAATCACTAATATGGTGCTGAGGGAAACTAGCAATAAGTCATTTAAATCTCTCCCAATATTCTTGTAATGGTTCTCTTGTGAATTATTGAACTCCACAAATACTTCTCTGAATGGCTGCGATCCTAGAAGCAGGAAAGAATCTCACCAAAAATAATTTCTTCATCTCTGATCCTATCTGAAATCTGCAAAGATGTGCGCTGGCTCCGATGAACGAAGATCCCTGATGAAAATAACCTCCTAAAGATGTAGAAGAAGTTCTCCTCAATTCTGCGCATAGCGAGATAAACCAACAAAGCATTAGTGACCAAGGACCAGGGTGAGGATCACTGGCTAGGCCCTCCGACGCTCAAGTCAGTCTCTCTCTAAAGGTGGAAGAAGAAGAAGAATAGTAACATTGCCAACGGAGAGGATCCCCCTTTTTATACCACCTTATTTGATCTCCGTAGTCGTGAGGTGGTCCTCGGTTTGTTAGAGTTTGTTAGGAGATGATGTTATCTTCAGGTTTTGTGCAATAATATGTTTAAGGAATCTTTTTTATACCTCAGATGTATCTCTTTTGTTGTTTATGACTTATGGGACACGTCATAATAACTGAGGAGTTTCTATAAGATGTTTCCTACCAATTCTACTAAGTTGTTATATCCTGGACGGTCACTTAAACCAGCTGTATTTATGATGAAAATACTTTTTTGTTGAATTCTTTCTGCCGAAAATGTTTTGACCGGTCGTTCAGGCCGGTTGCAAATATGAGAATATAATCTGTTAAGTACGTCTCGGCTGGTCATTTAGGCCAGTTGCAAATATGAGAATATAATCTATTGAGTATGTCTCAGCCGATGGTTCAGGTCGGTTGTAGATATGAACTCATAGGTACCTGCTTATTGAGAATCATATATAAAACTAAATGTCTTTACGCTCGGGTGGGCTTTACCCGGTTGAGCGTATATGAGCACATGGGTGATCGCTCGACCTTTGGTTGGCCGATAATATATCCTTCTTATCCTTCTCGATCTTGACCCCTCCTTTACCAACCAAGTCGACATATCATAACCCGTATCACTAGCCTCCCCTTCAAGTCTAGTAGAAGGAGGTGTAGTCAATTGACTAGGCCTAAATCTACTTTTGTTCTTTTGCTAAATATTAATTTTTCTGGACCTTTCATATCCACTACAGTGATCCCGTGATACCTTGAACATAGATCCCATGACCAAGTTAAATAAGAATGTCATTCCAATTTCTATGACACCAATCTCTATTCTATCCTACCTTGCTTTCTACCAGAGATATTATTGAGAGTTATGGCTTCAAATCTTCCTCCTTAGGATCAAATATTGCCCGAGAAAGAAAAATCTCTAGCTAAGGCCATACAAGCCTTAGATCTCCATCATTCATACCAAAGAGAACTGATGTACGTCTACTAGTAGCTCAATCTCAGGTTCGGTCTGAAGTGGCTTTGAGAAACAAAGCTTATTTATATTTAGAGCAGAAAATCGAAGAGCTAGATGATCTAAGAGCTCAACATGATTTAGAAATAACTGTGTTAACTAGGAAAGTTCATGTAGATGGTTTACTGATATTGAAACAACAACAAGATTGGATTGTCATAAATCAAGGTAAATTTTTTATAAGCTGAACTAGATCGGGTCAAATCAGAGCTACCCTCTTCAACACCAACCCAAGAGGGTGAACTACATAAGCGCAAGAGGATAAGATAAACATCCCCTATATCCCAGCATGACTACATAAATAAAAGTCGAATTTTGATGCATGATAGATTTTCCGATTGACAACAGTACCGGGCAAAATATTCCCAGTTTTGTGAAAATTTGTTTTCATCCTACATAACGTGATAATGAGTCAGCTTGCTCGCCCCCTATATCCCCAGAATTTGTTTAGGTTGTCACTTTACCACACGCCCATACTTGGGATGGGCCGAATAATCTAGTAGCCCTAGGAAGCTAGATCAATAGAAGTTTGTTTATTCACTGTATTTATTTATGGAAGTTCAGGAGTTATAATTGTAAAATTACTAATAACAATATTAAAGTTCTGTGTTTACATTTGGTTATGTATTTCTCTTAACTCATAAATACACCTTAATAATAACTAGGAAGAATGATGAATTAGTTAAAGTCAGAGTTGAAAATGATATAAAGAAGTATGTGATTGACTATGCAAGAATTGATCATAAAAAAGATTTTATGTGTATGCCCGAGCAAATATGAGTTCGATTGGGCTCCCAAGTTCTGTTCTATAAACAAGTGTTGGGTTTTTCGGGCCGCAAAAACCACTTTTTGCATTGCGGAAACCCCGAAAGACATGCTACCGGATCCGTACGAAGATTAAAATTTTGAAAACATTACGTGTACGAGTTTCTAACTTAGATTTACACTAAATCTACAAAGGAAAAGAGCATTTACCCTTGATGTGATGCCCTTCGTAATCCCTCTCGTCCTCGGTTCGCCGGATCTCGAAAGTGTCAAAGTGGACACTTCTCTATGTGTATCCACACAAGCAAGAGATGGAGAAAAACCTCTAAGGATGTGCTAGCAACCTTAGAGATCAGTAATGGTGGAGGAGAGGGAGAGAAGAGAAGCAAGGAGGAAGAAGAAGGAGGTTACCTTCACAAAATGAAACTCCTCCTTGAATGAATAGTGGCCGGCCACTTTCATGAGGTTTGTAACCTCCATGGGATGCCAAGAGTCACAACTCTTGGTAACTCCCATGAGGTGGCATCTCACTTAAGTAACCATGATGATGTGGAGCATCATCATTGGCCCACTCTTTGCCAACTCACCAATGATGTGGCAAATAGTCAAGTCAAACTTGACTCTTCATCTTCCTCTCAAGTCAAGTCAAACTTGACCACTTCTCTCCCATGGTTGATCAAA
>JBBMJZ010413112.1:9581216-9593871 GCA_037833815.1 Zingiber zerumbet
GTATGACCATCATGCTTTAGAGACGACCGCTTTCACACTTAACCGTGTTTCATCTAAGGCTGTCATAAAGACATACCAAAGATACCATATACGATATGGACTGAGAAGAGTCCCAAGATGTCTTTCATGAAGATTTGGGGGTGTGAGATTTACGTTCGACGATAAGTATCAAATAAACTAGGACCCAAATGGGATAAGTGCTATTTTGTAGGATATCCCAAGGAAATAAAGGGATATTACTTTTATAATCCCACACAAGGCAAAGTGTTTGTTGCCAGAGATAGTGTCTTTCTAGAAAGAGTTTATTTCTAGAAAAACTAGTGGGAGTAAAGTTGATCTTGAAGAAATTCAAGATACACAAACTAGCACTAACACCTAGATGGAAACTGAACAGACACCACAAGATGTTATGAATTATGATTTTGTTACATCGCAAGAAGTCTCAAAAATCCACAAGACGTGAAATGATTGCAATTTATGGTCTATAGATCGATCAGTGTGTTTTGACTAAAACCTATTGATAGATCTAGACAGGTCTAATTGGATCTATTTCAAGTTCTGTATATTTCTAAGGATGCAAGGAGTCCAACGATGTCGTCCATTGAGGCGTTAAAATTTTATCAAAAAATTTAACAAAATCGTAACCCCATGGGCCTGATATGAATCATATCAAGCCATGTTAGGCCTGATATAGAAAAATATTAGGCCTACGTTGGGCCTGATACGAATCCATATCAGGCCCAACATGGGCTTGATATGAATGGGTTTATACTTTAGTTGATTTTTTCGATAAAATTTCAACACCTCTAGAGAAATCGACATATGCAATGAACTGTATCATTCGACTTCTTGCAATATCAAAAATCCATAGGACCTAAAATGGTTGCAATCTGAAGTCTCTAAGTCGATCAGTGAATTTGAACCAAAATTCACTAATGGACCTAAACAGGTTTGATTGGGCCCATATTAGATCTTGTGAATTTCTGAGGCTTCAAGGAGTCTAATGATGTGGTCGATTACATATTTTGATTTTTCCAAAGGTGTTAAAATTTTATCGAAAAAAAATCAACTAAATTTTAACTCCCGTGGGCCTGATATGGAATCATATCAGATTCATGTTGGACCTGAAATGAAATCATATCAAGTCCATATTTATCATAACAAACCCACGTTATGTATACATGCAAAAGAGAGAGGAAAGAGAAATGAGAAGAATGAGAAGAGATGTTGCATGCATATAAGAGAAGAAAGAGAAGCGAGATGGCATCCATCATAGAGGAAAGAGAAGAGGGAAATAATTGAGGTAGAATAAGAAAAGTAGTAAATTGAGTGCGCCCTTTGATAAATAATAAAGTATAGTACATCTTTTCATTAATTCGTAAATCTGAGTGTTCTCTTTAATAATTGTCAATAAATAAACTCTGAACTAATTATTTATTTAAAATTATTTGATAAGATAATCAACACGAATTAACTAACCTACTAAAATGATTATTAAAACTTAGTTTAGTTTTTGGAGAAAAAAGAGATTCTTAATGTTTTTGTGTGAGGCGGGTTGTCACTTCCACCTCCCTTCTGCATGACCGCACCATTCTCCATGGTCCGAATATGGTCCTAGTCATTCATGTCTGAGTATGTCTGCTTGCACTTCAACACCATGCAGAGGGTAGTGTGGCCGACGTGATCACTCCAACAATTAAATCAGCGGAATTAAATAAAAATGTTTCTCCATAAAGAAGGGCTTAAAAAAAATGAAGAATTGAATATAACTTAGTAACTTTGGAGCCACTGAGAACTGAAGCTTCCAGTTATCTCTTTTTAAAATGTCTTCCCTTTTATACAAATGAGGCAACTAGTCCACACATATTACCAAGTAGATTTGTAAGCTGTCAGAGGCAAGAGTTACTGTTAGACTATAATCATTGTCAGACGTGTGTCAGTATGAGCAGCGTCATTTGCTGTAGGCCCAAACATCACTATCAAGGATACGTAGAGTTAGGAATAAGAGGTTCTAGTCTGGAAGGGATATTTCTCAGTTGGGAGGTTCTCGTGGCCCAGACCGGCATGGAGAAGATGTTTTCGATGAGGTTCTCTTACTCGGACCGGCATGGAGAAGATGTTTTCAATTGGTGATGCTTTTATGTGCTAGAGCTACAAGGTAATGTGTTTGTAATGTATTTTAAAGGATATTCCTGAACTACAATGATGTTACAAGGATGTTCCTGAGTTACATTGACTTTTTGAGATGTTCTCAAACTGAGATGTTCCCGAACTATAATGATTTTTCGAGGATGTTCCCGAGCTAAGATGACTTTTTGGGATGTTCATGAACTGTAATGACTTTACCTACTGGGAATGTGACAATCTATCTCCTTGCCTATCTAATCATGTCTTTGGTTGGCGCGCATAGGCGGGGATTGCGAAGCACATGTTGTTAGAATTATGATACATCAATAATGAACTAAATGATGCATTTACAACAGGATCTAGCTATCATCAATCTCTAAAGTAATATTGAAACTGAAACAATGGCTAGTAAAGAGTTGACCTGAATCCATCGCAAGGATATTGCTTCTTACTTGTCACCGGAGATCCTGCAAGTGCAATGGATGTCTTCCACAAGATTGAGCTGGCAACCCAAGATCCTTCTCAATGAGAGAGAAGAAGCAAGAGAAAAAAAAGCAAAATTCAACATGCCCTAATGAATCATACTTCTTCCTTTATATACTCGATCCAATCTATGGGGACTATATACTATAAAGCACATCAATTATTAATAGTCCATTAATATTAATGAATCAGGTTATTGGATCTACATATTGAATTCATATTTATTTAATCAAACTTTCTTTATATGTAATTAAGCATTACATCATTTAATTATGATTTATTTTCTTTAATGATAATTAGTTGTGTGTTAATAAAGTATAAATTCATCTTACCTTATGGAGATTAAGCTCAATTGGATTTAGTCCACCACTTAATCCTACACATGTGACATGACTGTGGATTCAATTTTCCATATGCGCGAGATCGAAAAGAATAAAACTTTTCTTCTCCAAATGTGCAAACCCGACCAACCAATCGACAATTTTTCCTTCCTCCCATGGAAAATTTAGCCAACCAACAGCTCGAGACAATCTGAGCTCGCTGCAGACAATCGGCAACCTTGTTCCAACAAGCTCGCAACCTAGACGCTGCAAGCAACCTGGTCTCTACAAGTGCGCGACCACTGTGAGTCACGACCACGGTCAAGTCTCACGGCCACAACAAGACCACAACAAACTCCTGGATGTAGCAAGGCCACCGCAAGTTCATAACTTGGCCGCCACTAGTAGTGGTCCGCCATGAGATCACGACCTAGTCGTCATAATCTCACAATTGGTCCTCTTCCCCATTATTTTTTTATTTCTTCTTTCCCTCTTTTTCTCTTTCATTCCTTTCGTTTTCCATCCTTGATCGCTTTTTTCCTTCTCTATCGAGAATGAAATTATATAACCTGTCATTTGATTTATAGGGTCATCAATCTTCAGAAGCATTGATTGCAACAGTGCAAACTCTAAGAGGCCTTGTCTTGTGATGACTTGAACAGTTGAGTCTGTCCAAACTATGTTTTTTTATGGCTCATCCCATAGGGCTCATGTTTAATTACGATTTGTGCCTATTCAAGTTTTATCACTCTTTTTTTTAAAAAAAAAAAATAGATTTACTATCTTAACCACCTTCTAATATCGGCCCCAAGATACGGAGGAAAGCAAATATAAATACACTAAAGGATGATCACTCAGGGCATGTGATCTTTTGAGGGACTAGATCTGCATGAGGGACTCGAAGAAGCCTAAGACATTCAAATGAACGAATTATGGAGCTCAAAAGGACACATTGTGTACAAAATGTCAAGCATAGTCAAGTGATATTAGAGTCACAACAAAGGATATTTAGAGCAGGTGATCTTTTGAGGAACTAAGCCCATCGTGAGGGCTCAAGGAAACCTAAGACACTCAATTGAGTATGGTGCTCGGGAGGGCGCCCTATGTGTGAAGGTCGAGCATGGCGTTGAGTGAAGTGTCTGACGTTCGTGTATATCAAGCTTGCTAACATCAATGGTTGTTGTGGAGTCAAGCCACATAGGCTACGCCTGCTCATCCGGGAGGGAATCAACATCCCTCCATATCATCAAGGGACCTCCATCTACCTATATTTTACATTTTGCATTCATCCTTCCCTAACTCATCCGTAATTCAATCCTTCCCTAATTATGGTATATTTATAGAGCAATTAAATCCTTCCCTTATTATGGTGCATTTTGAGTTGGCTAGTACGGAGTAGAGTTGGCACGGCTGTGCCATATTTAGAGGTAGAGCATACCTCAGCTGTGTGGATCCACACAACCGTGTGGAATTTCCAAAGTAGGAACTGACTATGGTCGTGTGAATCCACACTGTTGTGCCTCTCCAGATGAGACCATGCACACCACGACCGTGTCTTGGCGGAGAAGCCGAGGCTGTGCCACGCAAAAATAGAGTCATACTGAATTCTGGGCAAATTGCAGACCAATCATAAAACGACCATAACTTTGCACTCGGTTGGAGTTACGAGCTGTTTTTTTATACTGAAACGTAGCTAACTTCAAGATCTACAACTTTGCTTCAGGTTCAACAGAGGGAAAGCAAAGTCTAGCCGTGCTAAAAGGCATGTCCGTGCCTCCTAACCGCGGCTTCATTAGAATCTCCGCCCAGACTGCAGACTAAACTTTAAACCACCATAACTTTCAGCTCGGTTGGAGCAATGGCTCAATCTAAATATCAGATTATAGATAATTTCAAGGGCTACAACTTTGATTCAGGGTGAATTATAAGAAAATTGGATTTAATAGGTGAAAAACTTGGTTTACCGGACCCCTGTAATCCTAGTTTTCCTTGCCAGTTTGGAGGAGGTATAAAAGGGTCAAGAACCCCATTCTTTGACTCATCTTGGGAATGAGGACTTAGTCCCTCTCCTTGGGGAAGGGTTCTCCCCTTAAGGGGAAACCCTAGGACTTCATCCACATCCTTTCCTTCAAGATTCATCTACCTTCGGAGCAAGGGAGTGCTTCCAAGGATGTTACGCTTCAAAGATAAGCATCTCTTCTCTCTATCTCCATGTATTGAGTTGTAATTTGCTTCATTCTTCGTCTTTAGATTGTAATCCCTTGTAATGGAGTAGATTCTCCAAATCTAGGATGTAGGAAGCAACTATGATGTGATGTGATGTATGAACTATATTTTTAGATATTTTTCTATGCAATGAAGTGTTTATATCATGTTCTATGTGTGTTGTGTCTTGTCTGTATTTGACGAAATGTGTGTGAGGTCAATTCATGCAGATGTGAGAGATTTGTCTCTATATTAAGGTTGCTACTAGACTGGATAACCAGGGAATCCTTAGTGACAAAGGATACCATTCAACCGGACATATTATGTCCTTAGTCATAGAGGGCATCGATACTTGCCCACTTTCTAGAGTTAAAAGATCTTAACATAGGGACTAATCCTTATTAGGGCATTCCTATTAAAGTGGAAACTCCAGTGCTACCGTTAAGAAGAGATTGTGTAATCTAGGAACGTATGATCGAGGTCTTAGTGATAGAGATTCCCTCTTAACCGGACTTCCTAGGTTTCCTCTCTACTTAATGACGTTAGAACTTGGGTAGACACTCTTGTGCAACCTACGTGGGGGTTGTGCTAGGCTTTAGTTAGAATCCCTGCACAAGTGTAAGCATGGAGTTAGATAGAAGAACAATGCATAGGGACATTAACTAGCATCGTAATGAAACTGAAATCCTAGCATCTATCCATCCCCAAAATCCAACTTCACCTTCTTCTTTCTTCTCTCTCTTTCTCTCAACCTTCTCTCCCTCTCTTCAATCACTCTCGTTAATTCGCAAGCGCCAAAGATAATTTTCGACTGTCTAGATAACTTATTGTGAGACATCTCGTGCTTAATCAACAGTTCATGCGAGTTCGACAATCTTTTATATTACTGACGACATAACCATACACTTGCGGTAGCGTAACACGTAGCAGCTCACATAAGTAGTTCCAACATATATTTAAGTATTAAAATTTCATCGTCTTAGTTATTTGTTAAATTTTTTATTTTTATTTTGTTATTAATTTTATTTTTCTAATGCCAAATTATCATTTTCTAAATGTTATTTCTTTATCTTTTGTTAAAGTGAATACCGTAATTTTTCATCGAGCATCATCGTAATTAGATTGGATATATTTTGATGCCTAGACAAGCAGTTTATGTTGGATGTTGTTTCTAACATTTCATAATTACTTACAACATCTTTGCTATGCTAGCACAATGTGTTGCAAAGCAAAAGAAAGCTGCAAGGACAAATCTACATTAGTATTGTTTTTATTAGATAAAGAAGTAAAAGGGTCATCCTTTCAATTAGTGGCAAGATGTGTTGTGCTGGGCACGCATGAGGGACACCCAGCACAACACAATTAATGGCATCAATAGTACAAACTTTGTTTTTATTTGTAAAGAAAAATATGAAATAAAAATTATAATAAACATGTCATATGTTTATGCGCATGAACTTATAATCCGAAGGGAAATTGAAGGACCCTTATAAGTGGATGCACTATCGTGATGTAAAAGGGTAAGATTGAATAGTTGAAGTCGGAGTAAGTGTTACAATGATGACTTTTAAAATGATAGTGATGGGGAAGCTATTGCATTTTCATTTGATGATGTTCATGAGCATGAGGTCGAACTAATTACACTAGATGAATCATTAATCATATCAGTTTCCTCCTCCACAGAACCATGATCCTAAGTTGCTCTTCTAATTTCAGCCTTTTACAGCTTTAGAAACTGTAGCCAAGTTATTTTGGTTTTAAAAAGTGTCCTTGACATGCCATAGATTTTGAAAGTAGAATCCTCCTATGATCGAGGACCAATTTCCTGACCTACAATCTTTGAATTAGCTTTGTCTGCCCTCTCTGCAAAGACTAAAATACTGAGAAAAGAGCTGAGTTAGTGGGTTATGGGTTATGAGGCATTGCTTTCAGTAGTTGTTTGACAAAAGTGTTGTAACCACTTCAACACCAAGAGATGTCTCCTTGGATTCATGCATCGAGTATGGGGGGAGAGGCAACAATGTTGGCATTGGTATCTGAGGCATTAAAGGAGCATGAAGGAAGGAGCTCACTATTAGTTTGTTGAGAGCAAAACATTAGAGTTTTCCTTTTCCCTATCGTCTATTATAGGGAGAGCAAAGCATTAGAGTTTTCCTTTTCCCTATTGTCTATTATAGGGATTACAAAGATGATGAGTGGTGTTCGGTTTCCTAAGCAATGGAGGTATGAATAATTTGATACCATGATGTGAGAAATGAGATAGCAAACAAAAAGAATAAAAGAGAAATAGTTCTCAACGCCTCATCCTCTACTCTAAATTATCTTATTAAAGTTAATAATGAATCTTATAGTTAAGTCCGTGGTATAATAAAAATTAGAGTCAAGCTCTTCTTTATCAAAATATAATGTTGCTTGACAAGATTATGCAGAAGGGGAGCCTTGGGCAATGGTAAAGTTGTCATCGTGTGATCAGATCATGGATTCGAGTCGCGAAAAGAACCTCTTGCAATGCATGATAAAACTGTGTACAATTGATCCAATGTGGCCCGACCTTTCCTCGGAACTCCGTATTGATGGGAGCTTCATGCACGAGCTACCCTTTTTGTTTTGTTTTTGGTAGGCTCATGCATTGTCAACACCCATAGAACTTTAAGTGTACCATTGAATTGAATTTTTATTATTTTGTTAACCAATCTAAACTTATATTCTTCATCGCTATCATCATATCATGTTAGTCCTACTATGAGGCCTCGACTACATGTATCTTTTCCTTCTATTGACACTATATTATTAGAATGTTTCAGATTTTTTTAATTCACTCTTTTCATTAATTAGAATTTCATTTACTCTCATATTCTCACACTTTAATTGATTCAACTTGTCTAATTATAAAATTGTCATTTCTTTAATATGCTCATATTATTGAAAGCTTACATTCTCTCATTTTATCATTGATAGTTATATTTAATTGCTCCCTAACAACAATATTTTTTTTATCTTCTTTAGCAATTGTAGACGTTCATTTTTAACATTCTCTACCTCATGCTGCATTTTCTTTGTATTTGTTACTTTCTATCAATTCTACACGCCAGCCTACAAGTATGATGGGTTGCACCATAAATCTATAAATCTTTCCTTATCCAAAATCCTAAACCCTAAACTCTATCAAACTTGTCTTGTGTATAGTATCTGGTCTCTTCCTTAACGTTCAATATAGAACATGAAACAATTGTTCAATGGTCATTTTAACGAACAAAATCTGAAAGTCAAAATCACGGTCCATCCCAATCTAGTTTTAGACCATCCCAATGTAGTTTTAGACCATCCTCTTAACCATTTAACTTATTGACATAAGATAGTCTAGAATTTATTGGAGCTATCAAACTTGTCTTGTGTATAGTATCTGGTATCTTCCTTAACGTTTGATAGAGAATATGTAACAATTGTTCAATGGTCATTTTAACCAACAATATCTGAAAGTCAATCACGGTCCATCCCAATCTAGTTTTAGACCATCCCACCCCTAAGATTCAATCCTTTCCACTAACAAAAATTTAATTTTGATGTTATAGCTAGGTTGTATTTCAGATTTTTTTTTTTCCTCCCTCCATTGTGACTGATGTGATCATAGCAAATACAATTCTAATGTTGAAAAGTATCCATCCATTGATGGTAGCACAATCACTAGTTTGTTGCTTTGTTTCCATGTTTGCTTTGATGATCAAACAAACCAAAACTAACTAATAAAATGCAAAAATCAACGTACAAAAGTGAGCTATATGTAATTGTTCAATTGCAGGAACTCCTCCACCAACAAAATGCTCACCATCTCCAATCAAGGTTCCATAAAGAAACGAAGGGACACATAGGTCACTCCTTTGCGAATCTCCAAAGCCCAACCAAAGCAGGGGGAGAGCAAAACCTCGAGAACCTCCCACAATTTTGAGAGATGGGAAAGGGAGGAGAAAACTAAAAAAGGAAAACTATATTTCCATATCTATCCTTGTCCAAATTACATAATTACCTATTTACCCTTAATAGATATATATATATATATATATATATATAAAGAAAACAATTCTAAAGAATTTTTAAAAAATAAAGTAAGATAATATAAGTTTAAATCAGTTGGAATAAAAGCATTTCTGCATTTTAAATTATGAATATTGATTATAATAATTTTATTATCAAATACATTATATAATTTTATAAAATTATAATTAAAAAAAAATTAAATGAATTTTTAAAATATATTTATTAATAAATATAATAAATTTAGTAATAAACACCAAACGAACATATCGAGACACTCACGTCTTTTGACTAGAAATAAATAAAGCAAAACCACGTGACATGCGATAGAGTTTAAGGCCTATGGATTATGAAATTGCATATATGACCCTATGGTTAAGTTTTATTTTCCTTTATCTCTTAATTTATATTAAAGAAAATAAGATATTTTTAATCAATTTAAAATATTTTAAAAAAATATTATTTGAAGATTGAAATTGTTTTTTATAATGAAAAAAACTTAGTCTATATATTTATAAAATTATTATACTCAATATTCATAATTTAAAATGCATAAATGCTTTTATTCCAACTGATTTAAACTTAAATTATCTTACTTTATTTTGAAAAAAAATCTTTAGAAATGTTTTCTCTTTTTTAAATAAAAGTGTGTACTCGCTGTAGCCCGAACATGCAAACCTCGGGCACCTGGATTCAATCCAAGCGCCCTAGATTCAATCAAAATTATTTTTTATTTTTTGTTTATTTTTTTGGTATATTATATATATTTAGGGATTAAAATTTTAGGATTTAAAAGTTGGGTTATAATGGGTTTGAGTCAATAAGATTTTCCCTCTAGAGTTCAGGTTTCCCTCTTGGGTTATAATGTTCAAAATTAAAAATTTTAGATACTCACGGAGTGTATTATATGTATTTAGGGTTCAATATTTTAGAATTTAGGAGTTGAGTTTATAATGGGTTTGAGTCAATAAGATTTTCCCTCTAAAGTTCAGGCTTCCCTCTTGAGTTATAGTGTTCAAAATTAAAAAATTTATATGCTCATGGGATATAATGGATTTGAGTCAATAAGATTTTCTCTCTAAAGTTCAGGCTTCCCTCTTGAGTTATAGTGTTCAAAATTTAAAATTTTATATGCTCATGGGATATAGTGTTTCTTTAAGAAAATGTTGATTTAAAAAAAAAATTGAATCCAGGCGCCTGGGACACTGTAGCGCGCACAAGTCTGCGACGTGTGTGTATCTATGTGTGTGTGTGGTTTTCCTTTTTGGTTCTCTCCTCCCTTCCCTCTCTTTCGAAATTGCGGGAGGTTCTCAAAGTTTTGCTCTCCCCTTGTCTGCTTAGGTTGGGCTTTGGAGATTCGCAAAAGAGTGATCTCTGTGTTCCTTCGTTTCCTTACGAAAGTTTAAGGAGCCTTGATCGGAGATAGTGAGCATTTTGTTGGTGAAGGAATTCCTGCAATTGAACAATTACATATTTGAGTTCACTCTTCTACATTGATTTTTGCATTTTATTAGTTTGTTTTGATTTGTTTGATCATCAAAGCAACAAACTAGTGATTCTGGATGGATATTTTCAACATTAGAATTGTATTTGCTATCATCACATCAGTCACAATTGAGGGAGAAAAAAATCTGAAATAGAACCTAGCTATAATATCCAAATCAAGATTTTATAAGTGGATAGGATTGAATTTTAGGAGTGGGATGGTCTAAAACTAATTTGGGATGGTCTAAAACTAGATTGGGATGAACTGCAATTTTGACTTTCAAATTTTGTTGGCTAAAATGATCATTTAACAATTGTTACATGTTCTCTATCAAGAGTTAATAGAATAGATATACACAAGACAAGTTTGATAGCTAGAATATATTCTGGACTATGATATGTCAATAAGTTAAATGGTTAAGAGTGGGGCAGAGCCACCCTTGGGCTAGGGTGGCCCCAGCCCCACCTATTTAGAAAAAAAAAAAAAATTGTATTTAAGCCCCACCCCAATTTCAATTAATCCTAAATTTTCCCTATTGCATGGTTGCTTGCCTCTTCATCTCCCCACGCACGGCTCCAACCCCACTCATTTTAAGAAAATTAAAATTTTATTTCAACCCACCACAATTTCATTTAAATCTAAAATTTCCCCCAAATGCACGGTTGCTTCATCTCCCCATAAGCAACGCACTACTCGATCTGTCGCGCGAGCAGCCGATGCCAGCACGCATCCAACTGCGACTCGACGAGCATAACTACGCCTCCCTTCTCCCTAATAGCGAGCGATCTTTATGCAACCATCACTGCAACAGCTGCTTCCTCTCTAGCCACTACCATGTTGTAAGGAACTAAGGCGCTAAACAAGCGAAAGTGCAGCGGAAAACATCTAGTTCCTTTCCAGAAGATCCATGAGAAAGGAAACCATATACTAAGTACTAAGTTTCTACATGAAAAAGGAGTTATACCTTTGTTGCATGCCCTTCACAGTCCCGACAGCAACATTTCTTTAGATGCGGATCTTAACGCGATCAAGTGGTCACGCCTCTATAATATCCACACGAACAAGCCTCGTTTGTCTCACAAACTCACAAAGTGGAGAATTAAACAACCAAAGGTTGTGCTAGCAACCCTTCTTGGAAGCTTCGGCCAAGTGGAAGAGAGGAGGAGGAAGAAGAGCGAGAACACCAAAAACTCGTCATCAAAAATGAATCCAAAAACCCCTTTTATAGATTCATGAAATTGTCTTATGTCTTAATGTCAATTCTCATAATTGACATTAATATTTGTTTTCATCCATTGAATCTAATGCATCCAATGCATGAGCAATTCAAATGGTTCTCTTCATCCAATGCATCTAATGCATGAGCAATTAAAATGATTCACTGTTCATCTAATGAATACAATGCATCCAATGCATCAGCAATTTAAATTGTTCACTCTTCATCCAATGCATCCAATGCATGAATGATTCAAGTTGTACACTCCTCTTTCTTCCTGAATTCAAATTAATAAAATCCCTTAATGAGTCCAACTCATTAATCATCAATTCAATTGACTTAATGAGTCTAATTCAAATTGAACTCAATCCAATAGTTGGATTCAATTGAGTCTAATTCAATGAATCTAATTTGAATTAGATTTAATCCAAATCCAATAATCCATCATATGAATCTATCTCCATTGACTTGTTCTTTGTGTGTGACTCAATAGGTTCTCGTAATGTTGGCAATGTATCCAAATCAACATTTAAATACATAAGCAATGAGTGGCATCTAGCAAAGCATCATTGCTACCCAAGTGACGAGAATGTCAAGATCCGACTTAACCTTTCCATGGCTATTATCTTGTATGACTCAATTCTTCTATCCTCGATATCTAGAATGATTAATGAGGCATAAACCATGTCATTCTCTTATCAATTTTTAAGTTTCTTGATCTCTAAGTAGACACACTCAATTAAATAAGCTCAATATCACATATTGACTCATTTAAGCATGGTCATG
>JBBMJZ010413112.1:9615875-9627728 GCA_037833815.1 Zingiber zerumbet
AGCTCCCCACTCAAAAGCAAGGCTCCCAGCTTACATCCTTTCGACCCCAGCACCAACCAAATCTACGAGGTCCAGCTCTTCACAAGGTTCTCAGCATACAGTCGGTTGACCTTAGAGTCGGCCGGACTCCTTCTAGGTGATAACATTACCAGAGGATCGCAATAACCTGTCAGAGAATAACAGATACTCGTTAGAAAATATTCCTCCATTCTGACATATACATACAACGAAAGTTTCTTCCTACCATGGGAAGGCTACCATAAATCCTACACCACCCGACATATTCTGACACCAAATATTCTCTGTTGTCTTATTATTACGGAGGCTATGAAAGATGATATAAAAATAATGGTTCTCTCCGTTGGTCAAGTACGTTTGACATAGGTACAAAAATTTTTACAAACTTCACATTACGCACACTATTCATCTTCTTCTTCATTTCACTTGACTACTGTTCTGACTTCAGTGTCAGAGTGTCTGTATCAGGGACCCCCTCCTTGGTTGTCGCTCTAATGTTCATGTTGGCTCTGTCTGTGGTGTGTGTAGGTCTACAAGTCCTAGCTCCAAGATCACTTAGCGTCATCTTCTTCCAGCTTAGAGTCTTCTTACAGTCAACATCTAGGCTACCTTGACACCCATCTGTCTAGCGGGTTATCTCTACTACTTTTAGACATGATCATCTATTTTTAGCAAAATATTATGACTTCCGTAAATCTATATCATTTTGAAGCAAAAGATTAATTACGTTGAGAATCCCATCAACACTTAAACAAATAGAAAAGCAAAAAATCTATTAAAAAGGGTAACTTAGATAGACTGCTTTCATGGCTTCCTTCATTAGGAACCATCCATCCATGGGTTTGTTGCTAATGTTGGCATAGATATCATGCAACATCTCGTTTAAATTTTATAAATTACCCGGATTAGGAATTCAATTGATTGAATGTCTACTATTTTAAAGTTTCAGTAATTTTAACTAAATTGATAAAGAATATTTTAATATAACAATGTTTTATAATTTTGACCAAATTAAATTAATTGTATTATGTATTATAATAATTTTTTGTTATTTTAAACAAAAATAGTACACACTTAAATCTGGATTTGCTATGGTAGATAGATTTGTCTTGAATTTACTGAATTGAAGCTATTAATGTCATCAATATTTTGATTTTATCCCCACCCCTGTTAGATTCTCCCCTTGTTAGACCCTTCAATGATACCTAATGACACTACTTTTGAAGATACAATAAAAGATATAAATAATTTCATATTCATGTATTATCAATTTATCCCACAAAACTTAACTGATTTACGAGTTGATCAACGTACTTGTTCTCATGAGTGGTCTATAAAAGAAGTAACTGATAATGTCCCCTGTTTTACATGCGTATATTACCCTTCTATCTTACAATAAGGGACTTGCAAACTTTGTAAAAAACACTGTTGTAATCTTTGTTTAGACGCTCTATTTCAAGTTATAATACCACCAACTTATATTGTTAAAGGCAATACTCGAAACTCCTTATTAGAAACTAGGGTTTCTGTTTTAGAAATTCGTCTCAATATCTTAAAGACTGAACTTGCTCAACTTCGTGAGTGAAATCCTCCTTTGGATCATAGCAATGGTAAATGCCTTATGCTGTCTGAGGATCCTGAGGATACTGAGTTAGTATTCATCCAAACTCCAAGTATTTATAATTCTGGCATTACTATAGATATTCGTGTTCAATGCACACTTAATATTCAAGGCCCTGAACTTACTCTTCATGCATTCTTAGATAGCGACGCTACCAGTTCAACTATTGACAAACAGTTACCTCATTTCTACCTAGTCACGCATTAAAACTACCAATATAGCTTTGGTTAGTACTCAATTTGATAGCCAGCAGCTTAGCTGCCATAAATTTGTTAAAAACATCCATCTCCAGTTTTATACTAATTGTGGTATATTTAGCTCTCCTTCTCCTTCCTCAACTGTGAACACGACCTATGCCTTATAAAAATATTCCTTTTATTTTAGGACTCAACTTTCTCACTGCTCTTAACAGAGCTCTCTTTCTTACTAAGGACTATGTTGTTTTTCTCTCCACCCTTGTCATCTCTCCCATTCTTTCTGCATATTCATCAGAGGTTAGCGCTTGTAAGCGTGGTGAGAACCCTCTTGAATCTTTTAATCCCACGTCTAGCTCTAGCTCTGAATGTCCATACCCTATTAAAAATGTCTGTAAAAGTAAACCCAAAATAAGTATCCACCTCCAGGCAAACTAACTATACTTGGCTATGATAGCCGTGTCATTTTAGAAATCTTGATTCAGATACTTACTATCATGATTTTGTAAATCCTTCCTACTTATGTACATTGATGAAAACACAAGATAGTTTAGACACAGTTATATTTAGACTTGAAAAATTAGAAATTATAAGAGAAAATCCTATCAAATATAGGGAACGGGGAAATTATATTGTAAACTTAACATTATCAGTCCAGACTTAACTATTAAGACACAAGATCTAAGATATACCAATTTAGAAGTGAGGAATGCAAAAACCACATTACCCAATTACTGACACTCAAGGTCATACAACGATTGGACTCTAGACATAGGAGTCATGGCTTTATTATAAACAAGAGAGCATAACAAAAGAGAGGTCAATCTAGAATGATATTTAACTATAAGCACCTCAATGACAATTGTTATGAAGATGGTTATAAGATACCAGACAAGGACCAATTACTTAATAAAATCCAGAACTCCAAATGGTACTCAAAATTTGATATGAAATCAAGATTTTGGCAAGTAAAAATGCACCCAGACTCAATTCCTTGGACTGTTTTTCCTTCCCTAAGGGGCATTTTGAATGACTTATTATGCCATTCAGACTTCAAGTAGCTCCCAAATTTTTCAATAAAAATGGATGACATTTTAGAAGGGTTACTTCTTTTACATATGTATATATTGATGATGTATTAATATATTCAAAAGCAAATGAAGAACATTATGCTTATTTACACATGATATTTACTTTATTGAAAAGCATGAGTTAATTGTCTCTCGAAAGAAAATGAAATTAGCAGTATCTCATATTAAATTCCTAGGCAGTATCCTTGGCTAAGGAAAAATTATACTTCAAGCCCATATATCTACAAGTTATTAAATTTCTCAGACAAAATGGAAGATATCAAAACACTTAGGTCCTTTTTGGGATTACTTAATTATGTCAGACCTTACCTTAAAGACATTGGAAAAATAAGAGGTCCGTTATATAATAAAATATCTCAAACTGGAAAAGATACTTTAATCAACAAGACATAGATCTTGTCAAGTAAATCAAAACCATGGTTCAACAATTACCAATGCTAACTCTCCCTTTAGATTCAAACTACTTGGTTATAGAAATTGACGGTTGTGAATAGGATGGGGAGGAACATTATTTAACAAACCATCCAAATATGACCCAAAAACTTCAGAATCTCTCTGTAGATATGCCTCTGGAAAATATAAAGAAAATTGTCATCTTACTTCTTTAGATTATCAAATATTAGCAGTACTTTACTGTCTAGATTCTTTTATGCTATTTATTTGTAGTAAAATAGAAATTACACTTAGAATAGATTGTGAAGCTATCGTTAAGTATAACCAACAAACTAAGGGAATCAGAAAAGGATTTAGGTCAAAAAGATGGAATAAATTTATAGACACAATTCTCAATAGGGGATTAAAAATCAAATGGGAATTCATAAGAGGAACTAATAATTCCCTAGCTGATACTTTATCCCGATTATTAACTTGACTTATTTCGTTTTAGGAATGAACAAACAAAAGAAAGTCTGCACTTACGGTTTTAAAACTAGAAAATTTGGTATGCATGGACTTCCTCAATACTCTATAAAAGAAGATACTTTTCAGTTTTCTATAAGAGCACAACTTGATCCAGTACAGCATTATCTGATTGACAATATCTAAAATATTCCAACTTCTCAAGAATAGCTAATCAGAAGATAGCTATTATTAATGTTCTTTCTAATTATTTCTTAATAATCTTACAAAACTAATGGGGAAAAAAGTTTTCTTGTTATGCTATTCTTTCAGACACTTATATTGGACTATATGCCAACTGGGACAAAGTTGAGGTTCTTTTACCAAAAGAAAATAAACCTTCTTATAAAGGTTTTTACTCAGTGGACGAAGCATATGACTTAGAACTACTCTCGGCCCAAATTTCATTACTTAGTATAGATGGAAAAATCTAAGAAAATAAATCCTACTTAATGGCAGCAACAATTTCTACTCCTGATAAACTTGACATTAACTTATTATCAGTTCCAACCGAGACAGCAAAATCTATGAATTAACAATCACTTGAAATATTACAAGCCAACAGTGGAAGAAAGGATACTTTATTTTCTATCAAAACTCTACTAGAAGACATACTTACATTCGAACTTTGAGTGATACTTCCACTTTTAAATAATTTATAGAACTTGAAGAAGCACTTAACTGGTTCCATCAAAATCCAACACTATGAATCACCATTACTTATGGGGAAGAATACACTTCCAACATTATTTGCACAAAAAGTTTACCTCAATGTGTTAAACCAGACACTTTAGACTTGGGATGCAGATGTCAGTTGCTGTATTCATTCAGGAAAGCCAACATTCACTATGAAAAATTTAACACAAGAACTATAGGGGATGACTTATCACTCCCTTCACTTTAATGAACTTTGGTCTATTACAACAACTCTGGGTTCAGGATTTGGACTCAGTACAAAGTTTTCCTAATACACTTGGGAAAATATTACAACATATACTTGAAGAAAAAGAAACACTTGTCTTATGAACTTTTGACAATTCTCCTCCAGAATAAATAAACTTACAAACAGAGCCAGCTAGACATATAATCAAACTTAATGTACAAGGACTTAATGTTCCACTACTTTCATTTGATGAATATTCTTCTCATTCTGACCAAGAATGGACTTCTCCTAAACCATTTGAAGAAGAACTTAAACATGGAGATCTTCTATCTAAAGAAGCTCTTGGCTCTAAGATACTTAAACTTTGGTCAGAGAAACTTTTACTGAAAAAATTTATTGGCACAAAAACTTCGGCATAGTATTTTATCTGTTTAACTACATTACTTAACATTCAAATCTATGCATGTTCTATCAAAAGAAAAATACGACATGGTTTGAAAAATAAAACAAAAGCAAGACTCCTTCATTAACAGCCTCTACATCTACCCTACCACCATCAATAGGCTCAGTCGAAGAAGCAAATCATCAACATGATGGAGTTATAACGTAAGATATGACGTCAAACAACACTACCAAAAGAAAGACGTAAGCCATGATGTCAAACAACACTACTTCTCTAAACATCGTCATCAGTGATAACCACAAGCAATAATAGAGACATCCATATCCTCTGAGTCAGCATCTCCAAAACCCTCCTCTTCTCTATAAAACCCCTCTAAGAAGAAGCAAATAGAGCATGAAGAAGTAAGCAAGCAAAGATGCAAGCAAGAGTACAAAGCCTCCCTCTTCTCTACTCTCTCATAAACTTGTACTCTAGTATATGCCCTACTAGTTGTAAGTTTTAATTTCAGCAGCTTGTAAGTTTCATACCAGTCTTGTATTCTTTTGTATATTCTAGTTTGTATGGCTGAGTTATTAAATTTCTCTAAGCCTTAAGGGCTCTATTTTCCTTCACTATCTAAATCAAAAGTCATCCATCCTTATCAAAGTATATTGATAATCGTGAAAACGATATTAAAAAGAATTTTAGTTTTGAACCCCCTTTAACTACACTAATACAGTATAGAAATGACTCAGGCCGTCTCCCAACGAAAATAACGATAAGATGGTAATCTTAAGATTGTATGTTATTCCTATTTTTGGGGGTTTTAATATGGAAATGGGGGTTTTAGATTTTAAATCTAAACCTAACAAATAAAAAGCGAAGCAAATAAGAAACTAATCTAATGTTGGAATGAAATCTAACTGAGTACCAACAATTAATCTCCAACGTATTGTCACTCTACACTATGAATTAACCATCAACACAATTAAACTAAGGAATGAAATGACAAAGTAATAAATAAAACCTAATCTAGTAAATGAAAGACAATATAAGTAATAAAAGCTAAGTCTAACCTAACTACAATTGCAAAAATTAAAAGGGCAACATAAAGTAAAGCATTAACAAAACTAGCATGTATCGAAACCTAAAGCATGAAACAAAACCTAAATTAATCTATCCTAATTGCATTCAATCAAAACTAGATATTAACGAAATTGAAAGAGCAAGACAAAGCAAGAATTAACCAAACTAAAATGCATCAAATTAAACATAACTATTGGTTGAAGCAATTCATCAAATACTTTACAGGCATGAATTAAGTTGAACTAAATACGTGCAAAGTGAACATGAAAGATCAAATTTGCTACAAGCATTCAACAAGAAGCATCAACAAAAGCAAATTGACACAATGAATAAACATTAACATGAATAAAACTAAGTTAACTAAACCACAATCCACCCTGAACCTCTAAAACCAAGGACTACCCTTGCTGTCACTCAAGGGCCCGGTGTTCGAACACCGAACTCCGATGAATAGTAGCACACTGTCGGTCACTACACTCTTCGACAACGATGATGGGATGAATGAATCTTCCACTGAAGAACCCCTCTGCTGGAAGTTGGCTGGAAAATGAAGATGGACTGTCGCCGCTCACCTCCTTGCTCTGCCGCCTGAACCCCAAACGATGGAGCTACCAGAAGGAAGTCAAACTGTAGAGATCATGCTGGAGAAACCCTCTCTGACGAGGTGAAGATCGGAGCTCGCTTCCAAAACTTGCCGCTCCCTCTGAGAAAGCTGCTGTCACTCACCGCTGGAATCAAAAAGCAGAGAAATGGACTGTGGATGTCCGGCCGACGACAAGGGAAGAGAAGAAGCTGCCGGCCGGCGATGAGGAGCAAGAAAGGGGGGTCGAAGTCGGCGGTGTCGTGAAACCTAGTGCAGAAAAGGAAGAAAAACACGAAGAGATGGATGCCATCATTATTCGTCGTGTGAAGCTAAAGGAATGGATTCTTAATGGGTTTCGGGTTTGGGTTAAGGAAGGGTCCGAATCGAATAAGACTTCAATTGGTTTGAAATTAAGCTTGACATTGGGTTGATGAATTGGGCATCTAAGATTGGGCTTTTGGATCAAATTGGGTTTTAAGAGTGGATTATTGGCTCAAATTGAGCTCTTCTCTTTTGGAATGAAATGATGATCCAGATAGCTTTAAATTTGGATGGAGGACTAGATGACTTAGGTGACGTTTGGTTCTCTCCTAGGAATCGAAATGAGAATGGGTATGAGCTTGGGTATCATTCTTAAAAATAATGTTTGGTTAGTTAAATATTTTCAATCGGAATGAATCTAAATTTCCTTTTTTACCATTAGAGAAAAATAAAAGAAAAAATTAGATGGGAGAGAAAGTTGAATGTGAGGGGAAACATATGATGAGAGAGAAAGTGTGATGGGAAAAAAAAAAGAGAAAGTATGATGAGAGAAAATGAAGAAAGAGTATATGATAAGAGAGATTGAGAAGAGAAAAAGTATGATAAGAGAGAAAGTGTGCTGAGAGAGAAAGAGTGATGGGAAAAAAATAAAGAAAGAGAAAGTGGGTTGAGAGAGAAAGAGTTATTTGGAAAAAATGAAAAAAGAGAAAGTGTGATGAGAGAAAATAAGAGATTGAGGAGAGAGAAAGTATGATGAGAGAGAAAGTGTGACTAGAGAAAATGAGGAGAGAGTGTGTGATGGGAGAGAATGAAGAGAAAGAAAGTGTGATGAGAGAAAATGAGGAAAGAGAGTATGGTAAGAGAGATTGAGAAGAGAGAAAGTATGATGAAAAAATGAGAGAGAGTGTGTAACGGGAGAGAAAGTTGTTGGATCGAAAAGAATTTAGATATCTCCACAATGACATGATATTGTCCACTTTGGGCCTAAGCCCTCATGATTTTGCTCTTGGGCTCTACCCAAAATGCCTCATACCAATAGAGATATCTTTCTCTTATAAACTCATGATATTTTCCATGCGTTTTCAATGTGGGACTTTATTTGCAACCTTACAACCCCAACAGTTGGAACCGTAGATTATGGAATTTATTATACTAAAGTTTCAAAATTTAATCTTTGCAGATTCACTTATAGTGATTGGGCAAGTTCAGTGGATGATCAAAAGAGCACCTCAGCTAGTGTTTTTAATATTGGATCAGGAGCAATTTCATGGAGTTTAAAGAAATAAGCTACTACAACCTTATCGTCTTCAGAAGCAGAATATGTAGCAACTGTTGGAACCCCAAGGTTATTTTGGTGTGATCAACAAGTTAAGGTAGGTCATGTGGTATTTTGACCTTGTGTCTAAGTGTGCAAGAGTTTAGGAGCACAGGGAGTAGAGCAAAAGACGTAGCTAGCGAGAAGGACGGCACAGGAGAGAGTCGATGGGCTCGGTGCGTCTGAGGGACGAGGTGCTGCGGAAGAGTACGCAAGTGGACGAGAAGGAGGAACGGAGCGTTTCCGAGGGACGAGAAATCGGAGCGGTAGGTTGCTCGAGAAGGTCGAAATTGGGTTAGGGTGAACCTTATTTCGGATGGCTGGAATCACCCAAGCGAGCAGAGCCAAAACAAAAGACCCGAATTGAGGCGATCTGAACTGGAGCAGAGAGCCCGGACCAAAAAAGTCAACAGGAATTGACTTTGAGGGTCCGGGCGCCCGGAACAGTCCGGGCCGCTTGGACCCTTCCGGGCACCCGGATAGAGTTTTTATCTAGAACGCAGTCAAACCGCGATCCATGCGAAAGGGATAAAATTTTATCTCCTTCCAGGCGCTTAGAACCCTTGCAGGCGCCCCAACTAAGGCTATAAATACAGTTTTGGTTCAGAAGCTTTTCAATCAACTCAAGAATTGTAATTCCAACACTTGTGCACTTCCTTGTTAGTTTAGCTTCTATTCTTTTGCGCTTTCACTGCTGTAAGAGGCTTCTCTGCCTGAAGGAGATACTAGTGCAACACTTTCTTTAGATTAACAACCTCCCTGGTTGTAACCAAGTAAAATCTCCCTTGCCTCTTCTTTTCAGTTACTTTCTGTTTATTTAATTGTTATGCAAGTGTTTCTTTAAGAAGATCGAGAAGGGTTGTTCATTTTATTTTACAAGCTATTCAACCCCTCTTCTAGCCGGTCCACGCGATCCAACAAGTGGTATCAGATCCATGACGCTTCAGGAGGACTAAGCGTCGATCAAAGCAAAGATGATTGTCGGACCGAGCATATACCCGCCGAAGTTCGAAGGGAATTCGCTACCTGGAAAAAGCGAATGCAGGTATTTTTTTTAAACGGATTTTGATTTAATATTGATAGTGGAATTTGGTTTTACATCACCAGAAGGAAAGGAGAAATACCACTGGATGAAAAAGGAGCAGGCTGACTACGTGGCAAACGACAAAGCAGAGTACCATCTATTGAGCGTTCTTCCACCACAAGAAGTCAACCAAATCGGCAACTAGGACTCCGCAAAGGAACTTTGGGAGAAGTTCCTTGAGCTACACGAAGGAACGTCCGAAGCCAAGCTCGCAAGACGGGATCTACTTCGCAACCATCTTACCAGCTTGCGACTTGGAGGAGACGAAACAGTTGCGCATCTACACTCGAAGATTAAGGAAATCATCACCGGATTTTCAAATCTCGGAGAAAAGATAAGTAACCGAGATTCGCTAAGGTACACATTAAATTCATTTCCTAGAAATACGAAATAACATCACTAGTAGATGCCTTTTACATTTATAATGACTTAGAAAAATTACTTTAGAAGAATTATTTTCCACATTTAAAGTGCATGAATCAAGATGTGCAGGTACGAAGGAGCCCAAGCACAATATCACCCTCAAAGCATCGAGAGACGAATCTGAGTCAGAGTACTCTCTCGATGACAAGGAAATGTTAATGATGGTAAGATGCTTTAAGAAGTTATGTAATTCTAGAAAAACTAATCATCCGCAGGGTAGAAAGAAAAAGGATGATCCGCTACTACCACTGCAACGAAGAAGGGCATGCTAAAGACAACTGCCCCAAGCTAAGGAACAAGGACAAAAGAAAAAGGCAAGAAGTATGTCTAAAAGCACAATGTCTTAAAGGCAACGTGGGACGATACGTCGTCCGAATCGGAAGTCGAGGCATTCTCCAGACTTGCATTAATGGTAAGTCACCAAGTTGACGATTGCGATTCAAGCTCTTCCGAAATGAGCATCGAGAGCATCGATGAAGGAGGAGCTACGTCGGAAGATAGCAGCAGTTCAGGAGGAGACATGGACAACGAGGATCGACAAGGTAAGTCAGGTACGATCTTTACCTCCTGATAAACTATTTAAGTTTGTTAAATTGTTAACTAAAGATTGCTGCAAATTAGAAAAGGAAATTAAAAATTTTAAAGTAATTTTAGCTAAATCTTATCCTTTAGAAGAGTTAGACAAATTAAAAGTAGAAAATGAAAATTTGAAAATGCAAGTAGACAACCTAAAAAATCATGCATGTTCAAATAAAATAAATTTTAGAAGATTCAATAATTTAAATTGGTATTTTAGATATCACAAGGGACAAATTTGGAATATTTCAAAAAGGTATGTCCCTAAAAAATTTTTAGTTAATCTAGTAGGCTGGAACCTATATTGGGTTCCAAAGTCTTACTTAACTTAAAATGTCAATTAGACTTAGCGCTTTCAGCGAGAAAATTAGACAGTTAACTTTTTTATGAGGCTTTGTCTAAGAAAGTGGTTGTTGCTCCAATAATCAAGAAGATCTAGTGCCTCGCCACTGCGTGAAAGCCAAAATATTGAAATAAAATATTTAATTAACTTTTTGGTAAAGTATTAAAATTAAAATTAGAAAATGCTTTAAAAAATTTCTTCAAATAATATTTTCTTGAAAATTACTTAAAATTTTTATGTAGAATTAAAAAAAAATCTTGGTAAATATTTTTTACTTAGAAAAATTTTCAAAAAGATTTTTTTTTAAAGTTGGCTAAGTGAGAATTTCTTTTACTTAGAAAATTTTCAAACATGATTTTTTTTAACTCAAATTTTTTTTTTTTTGAAAAAATTTCAAAAACATTTTTTTTGCAAAGTTGCCTAAGTTAGAACTTGTTACTTAGAAAATTTTCCTACTTAAAATTTTCACTTAAAAAATTTTCTTACTTAAACCCTTTACTTAAAAAATTTTCAAAGATGGTTTTTTTTCTTAAGAAATTTCTTTTGCAAAATCATCTAACTTAGAATTTTTTAATTATTGCAAATGTTGAGTAATATCAAAATAATTTTTCAAAATGATTACCCTTAGAATTGTCTTAGAACCCCATTTTTTTTATGTGATCAAAGGGGGAGAAGGAAAAGTATAAGTCTAGGGAAGGTAGACTACAAATTTTCTATCTTTTTACACTTAATTACAATATTAGGTATTTCATTTTTATGTCAATTTACCCTAGCTTAACTTGGGTTACTCAAAGAGGGAGATTGGTGAAACCCCAAGGTTATTTTAGTGTGATCAACAAGTTAAGGTAGGTCCTGTGGTATTTTGACCTTGTGTCTAAGTGTGTAAGAGCTTAGAAGCACAAGGAGTCGAGCAAAATACGCAGCTAGCGAGAAGGACGACACGAGAGAGAGTCGGCGGACTCGATGCGTCTGAGGGAAGAGGTGCTACAGAAGAGTACGCGGGCGGGCGAGAATGAGGCGCGCGGCGTTTCTGAGGGACGAGAAACCGGAGCAAAAGGTTCCTCGAGAAGGCCAAAATTGAGTTCGGGTGAACTTT
>JBBMJZ010413112.1:9656842-9673386 GCA_037833815.1 Zingiber zerumbet
ATGATTAAAATTGAAGTAGACTATAGATGCTTAGTTTTTTTTAATTATGTTTTTTTGGGGACATGTTGTTAATTTTAAGATGCTTTTCTTGAAACATAATAGTGGGGTGGGATGAAAAAAAAAAAAGCATAGGGAATACTTGATCCTTTAATAGGTATGAGTATCAGAATAGATATTCGATCTTTGATAGAGATGATCGAAGATGATCGGGATCGGGATGGGGATGAGAATGGGGATGTGGATGAAAGTTGAAAATTCAATAAGGACGAAGATGTGAATGGGGATAGGGATAAAAATAAATATAATAAATAGGGATACAGATGAAGAATATAAAATCATATCCAAATCCGACTCGTTATCTCACATTCATAACCTACTTCCATTATAACATTCATTATATCATCAAAAAGCATGAGGTCTACTACCACCTACTTATTATAACAACATATCTCTTTCATCTATATTCTTTTTAACATTAATACTTATTATTTATGAGTCCTATAATCCACTCAATTATTTTAAAATTATATCATATTAAATCAATATATTTTAATATATTTAAATTATTATTTTTAATAATAATCTTACTTTTAAAAAATATTTTTAAAATCATGTTATTATCGTTTAAAAAAAGAAAAAAAATAGAAGAGTGATGATGGACTAAACGCTACTCACAATGGAAAGAGGTGTTAAATAAGTATTATAATACCTATTTAACACCCATTATGGGTGCCTTAAGGCTCCCTTCGACTGTCTATCTACATTTTAAATTGAATTGAATTATCTCCTTTTTGACTTTATTAAATGACTCAATGCCACATTTTGTTTGATCAGTGCGATAAATTAAAAACCTTCTACAGTGATTCTTGAATAAAGTTGTGGCCAGAAAAATGGCAATTTGGATCCTTATTTTTAGTTCACTGTAGACATGCCCTACCCACTACGAAGAGGTCCCCAACATTAATGCAATATGCAAAAGGATTATTTACGTTTCATATACATCCAAATCCTAATTCAATACTCTGATTTGTGGGGATACGTTTTGTTAGAGGCCTCTCGTGTTCTCGGACGATGACACTCTACCTGCGTTAGGTACATATTGAATTGTTTACTAGGTTTCTTCTCTCTTTAATAATATTAATGTTGCAGTTAGGTTCGTATTATTGTATTTCCATTGCCTTAATTACGTATCATACATTCATACTTGCCGGCATTGGACAATTATATAATTTTTCGAATGCAGTAAAGGAGCGAAGTATGCATGATTGGCCTTGTAATTTGCGCCGAAAGATTTCATGGCTGCGTTGCTTTTAACGCCTACAAGGATACACGGGATCCGTTGCCAAGGTTCATGCCCTGCCTCGCTTTATTTAAAGAGGTCGGAGACTGCAGCTAGATGGAGGCAGCAGCCAGTCACGTACGCCGCAGAGCTGCTGCTCGTTAAGATGCCAGCCGGGTCCGTAGCAGAGGGGAGGGAGGGAGGGAGAGAGAGAGACTATTTGAATCAGTCACAAGCACTACAGAATCTTTCCAGATTGTTTGCTTCCCATCTGTGCGCACGCACGTAAGCATGCAAGCAACACAAGAACGAGAAGATTAATTAATAATTAATTTACTCCATAATTATCTGCCTTTCAAATGATTGTTAATTTTTTATATACACACTGATTCCATTAATGGGAGCTAAGTTACCTGATCGCGACGCTTCACCTGACGGATCGGAGTCAGCCAAAAAAATGTACGTCTTATACGTATTTCTAAAATTAATATTAAACTATCTGATTAACATAAATACTCGCATTGCGTCGAAGAATATATAAAAGCCAGCGTGGTCCCACAAGTCAGTTCATCCTCATTCAGTGACCAGGCTTAGCTGGTTCAGAACGGGCTCAGAATTATATTCTCTCTGCCGATGGTATCGGAATCTGTGCTGAGCTCGATCGTACGTTAAAATCCAAGGTTTTTATTTTGTTATGGATTGTATATGCTTTTGGTGCAGTGTATTTTAAATTAGGGTTTAAATCAAGATCGATCAGTCAGTCCTGAGGCTTGGTGATACGAACACGCATGCCAAATTCATGGATTGCGTCGGGAGATGGATGAAAAAGACGTCTCGTTTGATAAATTTCAAGTCGCTTCAACTCCCCCTTGTCTTTTATATGTTGCAATATGAATCCTAACGAACGAAATGCTTTTTGTTTGATGAAGATTAAATCTTGATCAATAAATTTCAGGGACTTAATGTTTAAAATTCTAGTAAAACAAAATTAAAGAACTACTTAATTACGGACGGATGATCACGGTTACGCCACAGCGCGCCTTTTTTTTTAAAAAAAAAATATTATTATTGTTATAATTTTTTTTTGCATGCTGTTGCTTTCATATGGCTGATCACGGTTCACATTAAATACGAAGCAGTTAGCAGAAAAGTACACTGACTATTGATTATTACTTGTGAGCCGGAGGAGAATTTTTCAAAGGGATGGAGAGGATAAATTGATGTTAATACGATATTGGGAAAATATTAAGAATGGGAGAGGATCGTAGCATAAGGAGTTGTTAACATAAAGAACTGATCCCAACAGTGACAGAGGGGGCAGAGATCATGCATGTTGCACGTGATTTGGAAGATGGATCGTAAGAAATTGTGTGATGATGACGATGTCCGGTGGCAGTGGGTGGTTGCAGCTGGTGTAATTGTGCTCCTCCCTTTGTTGGTTGCTGCAGTTTAATTAATTAATTAATTAATTAATTAATCTATTTACAAGGGAGGGTGAAATTATAATAGTGGACTTTGGTGAGGTTCCTGTGACATCAATCCATAAAGTGCAATGCACGAGACGGATCCGCTAATTGTTCAATGTTTGATCCAATTACGATTGGAACTCCGATCGAAATGGGAGGGGAATTGTGCGGTAAATTTCGGATCCAAATCGATGCCGGATCCACGCCCCGTTAAGAGCGACCGACAAACGATAAACACGCACGCCCACCAAATTGCGAGGGGGACCACGGGGGAGAACCGTCGGATCAAAAGCCAAGGGCGATGGCTCGCATTATGGCTCAATTTGGAGGCCCTTTAATGGTGGTGGTTTGAGCCTCATCACAACCTTATCTTCTGCTTTAAGCTGGGCCTCGGTTGCAGGTGGCGGAATGACGAGAGTGCCCCTGGCTCCTCCTACCTTCCATTCTCCGATTGGTGGCTTCGGGCATTTACAAATATAATGGTAGCTCAGGTCAACAGACACAAGAAAGTGACCAGGGTTTATAGAACATTAGCCTAAGGAGAAAGAATCAGGTGGGGAAAAAATTGGCATTTTTACTGCCAAATGGTGGAGATTTGAATATTCGATGGGTGCAGAGAGGATTGGGATGGAGGTGGGGGCTCTAATGGTCATTTGATGCCAATGGGAGTGGTAGTCAATTTAGCGAAAAGGAAACAGAGAAATGTTGCGGATGTGATCAGCAAAATTGTGGAGGAGAGAGAGAGAGGGAGAGGGGGAATAGCGACCGGTTCTCTTTTCTGTCTGCTATCGTCCCTCGTTCTTTAAATTTCTCCCTTTCCTAAATTTTATATTAATTCTTGCTCGCTCTTCCCTTTCAGAGGGCGATTGTAGGCGGAGGAGAGCAGCAGGAGAAGCAAAAAGGAGACAGGGGCAGACAGAGATGGAAGCGCCATGCCTGATGAGGAAGACAACGATGTGGATGCTCATGATCTAAATTAATCAAGAAATCTTTCCCTCTTCTTCCCGGAAATAGAATTCATCCATAGTAAGCACTGAGCAGTTGCAACCTCAAGCTTCGTGTCGGAATTAATTAAAGACGGAGGCTTTGTCTTTTCTGATTGAATATTTTTTTCTGAATTATTTGGATTTCTTCTTGTTTTGATCGTTTTTTTTTTCCTTCTTTGGCTTTGTAATTGGTTGGTGCGATGGGTGCAGCTTGCTTGGGAGCCAGCCAGCGAGAGGTGGGTTGGATAGGTTGCTCTTCGCGATGGTGGTGAAAGAGAGAGCAGTAATATGGGATCAGTAGCCACGCCGATCACCTTCGCCCGCCGCCTCCTCACCAGTTCGCTTCCATCGCCGGAGACTCCCATGTCCCAAGGCTTCCAGCAAAGCCTCTTCAGCTTCCCCGGCGCCGCAGCCAACCGCGACCACGGCCAGCAGCAGCACATCAGGCGGAACAAGCTTCGGGTGCAGCAGGGCTTCGATGCTGCCGGACACCCCGCGCTCGTCCCCATCGATGACCAGACCGACGACGAGACCGGCATGTATGAGTCCGCCGCCGCAGAAGTCGGTGATGCCGGCGGTAACATGCTCTCCGAGATGTTCAATTTTCCGCCGCCTGGGATGGTGGCGACGATGGACCACCTGCACGCCAACCAGATCCCGGCGGGCGGATACCATGTTCCTTCAAGATCCGTGGCTATGGGCGCCGGGTTCTCTGCCGCCGCCGACTGGTACGGACCAAATCGGCAACAACACGAACAGCAGCATTCGGTGGCGGCGGGTTTAAACTCCGACTCCGCCACCGCGATGCAGCTGTTCCTGATCAACCCGCCGGGGATGCAACCGCTGCCGCAACAGCATCGATCGCCATCTCCAACATCGGCCGCTTCTCTTCACGCACACCAACCTTTTCATCAGTCTTTCGCCGAGAATCACTTTGGCGCCACCGGCCGGGTAGTCGAAGGCCAAGGCCTCTCTCTCTCGCTCTCTTCGTCCCTTCAGCAGCTGGAGATGGCCAAGGGCGCCGACGACCTACGCGTGAGAGAAGGTGCTGTCTTATACTTCAACAACCAACAACAAAGCCAGCCGCCGCATCAGCCCTCTCCCTTACACCTGCAAGGCCAGCAGTTACACGTTGGCTTCGGCGGCGTCTCCGGAGGCATGGGCGTGGCCAACGTGTTAAGAAACTCTAAGTACGCGAAGGTGGCTCAAGAACTATTGGAGGAATTCTGCAACGTGGGTAGGGGACAACTGAAACCGAATAAACTCAGCAAGCGCGGCAGTAGCTCTATATTCAACTCTAACCGTAACCCTAGCGGCGGCGCCGGCGGCGGCAGCGCTTCGACTTCGGCCGCAGCATCAACGTCTTCCTCCAAGGACGTGCCTGCCTTGTCCCCTGCCGACAGATTCGAGCACCAAAGGAAGAAGGCCAAGCTCATGTCCATGCTCGACGAGGCATGTATATATTCATATCAAATAATTTACTTAATTATTATTGATCTGTCTCAGCTTCCTCGACTAATTCCTTACTCTACACATCTTGATGCCGGAAAGTTGGCCGGAGGCCCAGCAGCCACACATATATAATTAAGCCCTTGCTTTTTGAGTCCATAGTTTCCTTACAAGTGGCTGAGGTGATTCTAGCTAATTGGGTTATTTTCAACGATATTTTTACATATATACAGTGATTGTTGTACTTAAACCATATATTTCTGTTCACTGGGTGGGGAGGTGGATTTCCATTAGGGGTATGTTCATCAAGAAACCATATTAATTGGCCCAAGGCTACCTTTCTGCATGCGTGTGTGGTCAATTTCCTCTCACCTGCGCATGTAATTTCCATTAGTAATCACGTATTAGTGGAGTAGTAATACATTATGGATCAAATTAGCTAGCTAGTTTCTGGGTTGATCATGAGTTCTGTTAGCCGGCCAGTACTGCATTTAACAACATGGCCATCGCATGGAAGCAGAATAGGAATAGGAGTTCAGCATTATATATCCCCAGTATTTAATTAATTAGTTTCTGAGTCGAACAGTCCTCCTGTTCCTTCATCAAATCTTCAAATCTTAGGTAGGCTAGCTAGCTAGTACTACACTTAACCACATGTGCAGGAAGCATTCGGGCAGAAGAAGCAGAATAGAAGCATCATGGTGGTTAAAAAATTAATTTCGGTCAGCCGCGTGGCTTCTAAAATGATTATGCCAATGTTAATACGGTAGCGTTAGTTTGTCTTTCTTCTTAGTCGATCGCTTTTTGCGATTACATCATGATTGTACGCAGCGGAGGCACGCACAGGAGGAAATTAATTATTGTACTTGGTTTGTGTTGCTCGCACAGCTCACATCCTCTCGACTTTTGGCAAGGGGCAGTTGATTCCCCGTCCTTTGCGTCCTCCGTGGTCCTCAATCAATCGGACGCTAGTAAAAATAATAATGTAACTACGTACGTACCTTGCCGAACCAACGGGAAACTAATTACTGCAACTAACTGACCTTATTTGGCAGGTGGAGAGGCGATACAACCACTACTGCGAGCAGATGCAGATCGTGGTGAACTCGTTCGACTCGGTGATGGGGTTCGGGGCGGCCACGCCGTACACGGCGCTGGCGCAGAAGGCGATGTCGCGGCATTTCCGGTGCCTCAAGGACGCGATCGCGGCGCAGCTGAAGCAGACGTACGAGGTGCTGGGGGAGAAGGAGGGTGCGGGTGGTTCGGGCATCACCAAGGGGGAGACGCCGCGGCTGAAGATTCTGGACCAGAGCCTCCGGCAGCAGAGGGCGTTCAACCAGATTGGGATGATGGAGCAGGAGGCGTGGCGGCCGCAGCGCGGACTGCCGGAGCGAGCCGTCAACATCCTCAGAGGCTGGCTCTTCGAGCACTTCCTCCACCCGTACGTACGCCCCTCCTTTTTTTTCTCCTTCATTATGTAAGTTTATTTGCGCGCGCTGTCTCTCTCTTTCTCTCTCTCTCTCTCTCCATACACTCTTATTTGTTCTTCATTTAAGCTTCAATACGATTCGATATTACTGATTCTACTCTCATTTCAACTAATACAGTTCGCATTGCATTGATATTGTGAACGATTGAGAGAAAAATTTATATAAATCCCTCTACATATTGACTTTGGTGGTCAACTGATTCTAGTTATCAAATATCCTGCACGCCCTGCCCTTTTTCAAATTGCACATGTACCCATGCCTACTGTATAGTTGCCCTACACTCTGCAAATTTTCCATAAAATTAGGTAAGTTTAACCCATCCTGACTTTAGACGAAGCACTTCTATCGATACTTCGAAATATATGTTCATTTTCAAATATATAATCTACTATCACCATCTAATTGTCACATATTCTCGTTTTATATATTGTTTAGCGATTGCACATGCATTAACTAAACATTTAATCAAATAGTTGCTGGATGTTCAAATTGCTAATTCCTTCCCATCAACACTCGTTAGTATTGATGCATGCCCTAATGCTTACTTAGTCATTAAGATTTTGATCATATTGCATATGGTTTTTGATCTACGGGGGAACTCATGCTTTAATTTTAGTATCACAATACAGTTTAGATCTATAACGGTAAGGCAGAGGAGGTCGACAGTCAGCATTTATTCATAGTTAAACACAAACATTGCTAACAGTAGATTAAAGGAACTTTGTATCTATTCATTGAAACTGTAACAATAAAGGATTTCCCTCGACATTTTGAGGTACAAGGTGGTCAGGCATGCAGACCCAGCGTCCTATATGCCGGATTATTTATTGCTTTCAATGATTTAGACCTTGTTGTCGACGGCCACAGACCTTGTTGCTCAGTGGATTTTTGACTTCATGTATATATTTGTCTGCTGCAAGATTAATTAATTTCGCTGACCGGCTTGGTTTTGTTGTTAGATATCCGAGCGATGCAGATAAGCATTTTCTGGCGAGGCAAACTGGTTTGTCCCGGAACCAGGTCTGTCCTCGATCTTCTCTCTTAATCTTGCAAAATTTATTCAATCAAGTGGAGAAATTATTGCTAAAGGTTAATTAATTATATCGCTTTTAGGTGGCCAACTGGTTCATCAACGCAAGAGTGCGGCTGTGGAAACCAATGGTGGAGGAGATGTACCTACAAGAATCCAAAGAAGAAGGGGAGGAAGAGGAGCCGGAGAAAGAGCCGAAGGAGCACGAGACCGAAGCGACCCGACAAAAACAACCGCACTCATCGGCACAGCCAACGCAACTGAGACCCGATCAACCGGTTACTCTCGCGCCCCCGGCAGCGGAAGCCGAGGCCTCCCAGAGCGCGCCTTCGATGTCACGGCACCACCACCACTTCCCGCCCACCTCCGACATCAACCACCACCCTTCGAGCCTCGCGGGAGGCGACGCCCTCCTCCCCGGCGCCGAAGCGTTTGCCGCACAGGGCCATAACCTTGGCGACATGTACCAGATAGCCGGAGGAGCGGCGGCGGCCGCAAGGTTCGGTGCCGGAGAAGTGTCGCTCACCCTCGGACTGCGGCACGCCGGCGGCGGCGGGAGCTCGGCGGAGAAGGGCAGGTTCTCTGTTAGGGACTTTAGCCACTGTTAATTAATTCGAAGTTATAAAATGAAGCGGTATGTTAATAAACTAATTAATCACCATTAAATCTGCATATGTATTGATGCTTCTTTGGTAGCTGCCTGCAACAAGTTAATTAAGATAGATATATATATATATATATATATAGGAAGAACATAGAAATTAGTGTATGATACAGAAGCCCTTTGCAGGTTTTCTTCATTATTTTTGTTGTCCATTTGTGTATCTGACAATATTTAACACAAACTGGTATTGGGAAGATAGTACACTACTCTACAGGTAATTGCATTGTTAAATTTTATTGTCCTTTTTATTTGAAAGGGAAGAATGGAGTTTTAAAGTGAAAACAATCAGGCAATATTGATCATACAATTGGCTATCACCTGTATATTGATGAATAATCAATTCTCTTCCTTTATTCAAAAATACTTGGAAATCACAAATCAATCTTATGGTGGATGAGTTTCTCTTCACATGATTCACATGTCAAAGGGCTGTACTTTAGTTGTTTTTTTCTATTAAAAATTGTGTCGACCAAACTAAAACTTTGCATTCAAGAACATCTTAAAATTGTACCTGATCACTTGAACTAATAATAATTAAATCCTACTAGCATAATCACTGCCATCCAAACCTGTTGCATTGAGACAGACAAAGAAATCATTTTCCTTAAACACAAATAGCTCAATCTGCTGGTGTTGCCAAGAATAATTTAATCCTCAAAATGGTTCAGGTCAGAGCAATCCTTGATGGTTCAGGTGATCCATAGTTGGTGCAGTAGATCGCTCTGTTCTATATATAAATCTTTCATTAGGAAAAAACTGGAAGCATACAAAATTTATAATGCTGGCCAGGATCATCTTCTTCGTAGCAGTTGCGGCGGCCATACTAGTCGTGATCCTGCTGCCTCTGCTCTCGCCTCTTCCCGAGAAAGCAGAGGAGAGACAATTGGGGCCCTGGTTGGCCCTCTCGCTCTTCGTTCATATTCCCGCCGGCGGGGCACCCTTGGGAAATCCACGTGGGGATGAGGCAAGCCTAGATGGGGAAAACGCGTTCGTGTTCCGTCACAAGCTCAAGGAGGGACCGTCGAACATATCCCGCGTCGTCGGCGAGGCGCAGGGAGTCGTTGTCCCGGTGCGGCAGAGGCAGCACGCCGAGCTATCGGCCTTTAACATCGTGCACCTTGCGCTGGACGCGCCGGCGTACAGGGGGAGCCTCGAAGTGGAGTCGAGGAGGGGCAGGAGGAGGGAGGAGCTGGTGGTGGTCGGAGGAACCGGGGCGTTTGCCTTCGCGAGAGGCTAAGCGGATTTTGCGGCGGCGAGTTCTACCGAGGCCGTTTACCATTTGGATGTGCGGCTGAGATTACCGAGGAAGCCACTCACCATTCCTGGTCCGGGATGATCTTGACTGACCTGACCATTATTTTGCTCCTTCGTCAGTTTTGTAGGCAATTAATTAATTGAGCAATTGCAAAACATGTGCCAAAGCCTAAATTAGGCTTTTTCAAGTAACAGAAGATTATTACTGGGAGCTGTGTCATCTGGATTAATTCATCACCGAGTAACATATGGTAAATTATATGCTTAACTTCATGTCCTTCAAACGAACAGAATTCGAACTTACATATCAAAATCTTTAGGAGCTTAATTAGGCTTAAAGAACTTGAGCTTGAGGCCACTGTTTACCATGCTCCAAACACCGCCTATAGAGAGGCATACGCTGAAAGCTATGCCCAAGAGGCCAAGGCTCCAATTAAGATACCAGCTGAAGCTAAATCTCTGAGGCTTCTTTATCCGGATCCACATGAAACAGGGGTAAGCGAAGGTGACCGGGAGAGTGAGGCCACCCAAGAGGCCAGCAAGACTAGACAGGAAAGGAAGTGCTACTCCAATGAAGAACGAGATGAAGCCATAAAATACTCGGAAGCCAGATCGAACCCAAATCGAGCAGGGTCGATTTGTTCGGCTTGTATAACTTGCTTCAAAGCTGTCAAAAACAGGCATGGAGTATATCTGAAAACTGCTGAGGCAGTTAAACACAACCAAGAGGAATGTTGTTGCTAGAAGCCCTCTTGGGATATCATGGCTGTGATATATATAAAGGGCATTTAGTATTCCTCCTTGAGGCATCTGGAAAACATATAAAGGTGTAAGAGGCAAATCATAATTCAAAAAATCTTTTAACAAGATGCAATATTCATTATCGACTGGCATACTTACTAGGTTACCATAAGCCCAGAAGCCTCCAATGGCAATAGGGAATAAACACATTGCTATTAGAAGATAGGCGACCTTGGCTCCCCTCCACATTGGAACATGTGCAGGGTGTTTGAAAATTGATGCCATTGTTGCCTGGAAACCAAGATATAACAATTTCTATAAGGCAGTAAAGAGGGTAAAGAATCTGTACCTTTCAATCCCACCACACTTTTACTAAAAAACTAGAAGCAATGTGACTGAAGCAATAAGAGCTCCATCTGTTCAAATGATTACTTGAGATCAGGAACTAAATACCTGGATTTCTAAAGCAAGATTGTGTCCCCTAAATGCAAATGCTATTATTCCAAAAGCATTCAAGATCAAAAAAGCAGCTGAACCAAAGGAAGATGGGGGCAGTGGCTGATAGGAGATGGAAGGGGGTCTTTCTTGGCTAACAGACAGTACCCAAGTCATCGTAGTGTATGTAATTG
Source organism: Zingiber zerumbet (assembly GCA_037833815.1). Classification (NCBI taxonomy): domain Eukaryota; kingdom Viridiplantae; phylum Streptophyta; class Magnoliopsida; order Zingiberales; family Zingiberaceae; genus Zingiber; species Zingiber zerumbet. The sequence continues at coordinate 9,667,831 of JBBMJZ010413112.1, forward strand.
CTGTTACTGCTCCAACAAGCGAGAGACCAGCAATGGAGTTAAGGTTTGGGAGCTGAGATAGGACAATACACAAGATTGTGAATACAAGATACCACTCGACAGTTGAAAGTGGATTTGATGAGCAAAGAGTCCCGCAGACTATCTGGAAAAAGAGTTTCATGGTTTCGCCTCCAATTAAAATCAGAGCTGTTGCAGTTCCTGCTGATAAGTATACCGTTGGAAATAACGCAAGCCAAACACCAAATTTTTCTCCTGAAAACAACATAATTTACTGATTAGAAGTGTAGGGACCAGGGACAACCAATTTTGGTACATAATTCATGCATCATTAGCATCTGTACAGCTAGCAGACTGTATAATGATCAAAGATAAAACAAGAACAAGAGACTTACATTACAGACATGCAAATTGTTCATGGGGTCTATTTTTAGCTTATTCAACGTTAACGAATCAACCTCAAGTTTAATTACAATATAAGAACTTTTTAGTGCAGGAAATGCTGTCATATCTTCCTCAGTTTGTTTTGAATATTTCAATGAAAAATGAAAATATGAAAACAGTTTAAGGCAATCGGAGCATACCAACTAGCCTAGTAGTAAGGGTGGGTCTTCAAAATTTACCAGTAAGGGTCTTTAAAATTGTTGCTAAGGTTTTGGGTTCAAGACCTGCCTTCATCCCAATGTGAGCGTTGGAGGGATCCTCATAGCACAAAATGGGGGAAAACAATTAATTGCTTATATTTGTTTACATCCTTATATGCAAAATAAGTTAATTAGTTCAACTGGAATTGCTAAAATAACAAGGCAGGCAAATTTTCACTATTGTCCTTAAAGGAAGTTAATGCTATTGTTAGCCCTATGAATTGATTATTATATTTACTCTAGATTAGTGTCAGATGAATAAGTATAATAATGTCCCAGGATAGTAGATTTTAGTCTACGACATATCAATTGATTGAATTAATAGTGGGAGGTTATAGATATATAGAGAACACTATTCTTAAACTATTCCTAGTTAAGTATTAATATACAATTGTAATATTAATACGTTGAGATTAGTATGTAAGTCAATTGATGACTTAATTTTACAAGTCATATATATAAGACATCAAGTTGACACATAGATATATATTAGAGAATATATACTGAATTTACCCGCTATGAGATTTTTTTCATAGATTATTATATGAGTGTCATAAACATTCTCATAGTAACTATTAGTATGAATAGTCCTTAGACCTGAAGTTACTACAATTTCCTACATAAGGAGTTCTATACTTTGGTATTGACAAACGTCACCTGTAACAGGGTGGACTATAAAGTTGATTACTAGGTATGCAATAAGTTATGTGGAGGAATATGAGTGATGTAGATGGGATATATCTTTTTCATATAACATAAACGATATCTGTAGACCCCTTGATTAGTAGGACACAAGAATGCGTGACCATACTCAAATGAGTCAATATGCGATATTGAGCTTATTTGATTAAGTGTGTCTACTTAGAGATCAAGAAACACAAAGATTGATAAGAGGATAACACGGTCTATGCCTCATTGATTAATCTAGATATCAACTATTGAAGGATTGAGTCATACAAGATAATAGACATGTAAAGGTTAGGTCAGATCTCGACATTCTCGTCACTTGGGTAGCAATGATGTCTTGCTAGATGTCACTTATTATTTATGTATCTAAAATAATTTTAGAGACATTGTCAACGTTACAAGAACATATTGGGTCACACACAACGAGCAAGTTGATTTAGAGATGGATTTATATGATGGATCATTGGATTAAATCTAATTCAAATTGAATTCATTGAGTTAGACTCAATTGGATCCAACTATTGGATTGAGTCCAATTTGAATTATACTCATTGAGTTGATTAAGATTGATGAGAATTAATGAGTTAGACTCATTGAGTGATTTAATTAATTTAAATTCATGAAGGAAGAGGAGAGTTCGATCATGTATTAGATGAAGAGTGGTCAATTTCGAATTGAATATGCATTGGATGAAGATAAATATTAATGTCAATTAAGGTAAGGGGTTTTGATTCATTTTCATGAAGAGACTTTGTGTTATTGCTCTTCTTCTTCTTCTTCCACCTTGGTCGAACCTCCCTTGTGGTTGCTAGAATAACCTTTGGTTGGTTTTCTTCTCTACTTTGTGAGTTCATGAGACGGACGGAAGGCTTGTTCGTGTGGATACTGAAAGAGACACAGACACATGATTGTACTAAGATCCTTGCTATCGGGAGTTTGTGTTTATGCACCAAAGGTATAATCCCTTTAACAAAACTTAGTATATGGTTTTTCTTCGCGTGGATCTTCTAGAAAGGATCTAAAAAGTTTTTCTACTACGCTTTTTGCGTGTTTAGCGCTCTGGATCCTTAAGATACAACTTGAAGACCATGTAGACAACCCAGTACGGGTTGTTCATGGTAAACCGACTGAGTCCCTGAATGCTATCACCAAAAGAATTGTCGAGCAGAGTGCACAATAGAGAGAAAGAAAGGTGGAAGGATTTATTTTGATTATGTGTTTGCTTCTCTATTCAACATCATGACCTCTTTATATAGGGGCACCAACCCTTGGCAAGAAAAATATTAGTTGATTCGCTTGGACAAATTTTCCCTTGATTGGTCCAATATTTGATGCACGTAGGTCGTACTCACACACAAGTCACTTGAGTTCAGTGCAATCCAAGACTTGGATTTTCACCCATCTCTTGTGGGCTCACGTGTGAGAGAGAGTCACTCCTTATACATATTCACAACTTTCAATAGTTGTGATTCATTATAAACCTCATAGCCACAAAACTCCTAATAAAGTCTCCTTCTATCCACCTCTTTTTTCAATCACATTTTCAACATTATTGGTATGCTTTTCAACAAAACCTAGTTTAGATAATGTAATGACTTAATCAAGTCATATTCAAAGTAGTCAATATTGCTTAGAAATTCATAGTAGTTTCCTCTTGATTACACAAAGACTTGTATTCTTTAAACTTATCAAAGCACTCAGACTTATGGCGCATCAAGTAAATATATCCGTATCTCGAATAGTTGTCTATAAAAGAGACAAAATATTTGAAACTACCTCTTGTCTGGATAGTCATAGGATCACACAAATCAGAGTGAACCAATTCTAACACATCTTTGGTTATATACCCCTTGGTCTTAAAAGGTCTCTTGGTCATTTTTCCTTCCAAGCAAGATTCGCAGGTTGAAAATTTTCCACCACCAATGAACCCAAAAGTTTATCAGCTATTAGCCTTTGAATCATATTTAAGTTAATATGACCAAGCCTTAGATGCCAAAGATATGTTTGGTTCATTTCCGAAGACTACTTTCTCTTATTAGAATTAGAAGATGAGTTATTAATTACCATTTGTTGCATCGTGGGAGTTATTGGATTAAGAGTATTTTTAAATTATCCACCAATGTACCAGAACAGATAACTTTCCTAGTTTTCTTGACAACAACTTTTTCATCAAAAGAAACATAATATCCATTCGTAAAAGTTTAGAACCTAAAAATAAGTTCTTTCTAAAATTTAATACATAAAGATAATTTCTCAAAAATAATATTTAATTCCTAAATAAGCTTCTCCCACTGCAACAACCACTACTTTTGTAACATTGCCCATGTAGACGGTAATCTCCTCTTCATGTAGTCGTCGAGTTTCTTGGAACCCCTGCAATGAATTGTAGACATGATCAGTGGCTCCCGTATCTATTCACCAGGTACCGGTAGATAACACCACCAAACATGTTTCAACTACTAGAGAATAAGATATACCTTTATTATTCTCCTTTCTGCAAGGATAGTTCACTTTACTTAAATGAACCATTATCTTGAGGATGCAATCCCTCACGAGTGTCCCATCAATCATGGTAGTCATTAATAAGTTTCTCATAGCCTCCTGCCTGACAGCCTGATTCTGGTATCCGAAGAGTTCTTTTGAGATTGTGCATCATGTCATAGGGAGTAGGCATAGTTTGATGTTGATGTTGCAGTACATTTGTCATAAAAATCAAAATGTAACACCGCTCCATCTCATATACCCTTTACCCATTTCTTATGTCACTCAATCTCCTCTTCACTAGAATTGTTATCTGGCATGCTAGGACAGACCTTAAGAAATATGAACTTGTATCCCTCAGCAGGTAAGATAATGTCCAAGTTTCATTTCCTAATATAATTGGGACCACTAAGTCTATTGTTTATAATAGCAAGGGGATTGAAGGTCAACCTATAAATCACAAAATACTTGGTAAAAACTTTATAATTTAAAATGATATTAATTCCTTAAACAATATCATTTAGATTCACCAATACCCCAAAACACCATGAATTTTGTATGTCACCTTAGTGTGGACGTATACAAATTCAAATATTTGTAAAAAGGGTTTTTACCAAGGATATTTGGTCAAAACTTTAGAATTTAAAATAATATTGATTCCTTAAACAATATCATTTAAATTCACCAACACCTCAAACACCATGAATTTTGTATGCCACGTTAGTGTGGACGTATACAAAATCAAACACTTATAAGAGGAGGGATTTTCCCATTAATTTTATTATCTTATCAACCTAACTTTAAAATTAATAGTTGGTTTTTCTTCGGTCACACAGATAATAGCAATGACTCCGTTGGGGAGGATATTATTAAAAATGCCTAAGTGTATACCATTACTTGATTACTTATAGGATTGTGCTCCTTCAGATAGAGAAGATCATACAAACCTAAATAATTTCCTATAATTACCCATAAAGGAAGTTTGATCTAGTGATCCACAAACAAACTCATCTGTTGTCGAGGAAGGCACTCAGAGCCAACATGCAATTTGAATGCATCACCTACAAACCAATAATTATTCTAGAAGTTTGATCTAGTGATCCGCAAACAAACTCATCTGTTGTGGAGGAAGACACTCAGAGCCAACACACAAGTTTGAATGCATCACTTACAAACAAGTAATCATTCATAAAGAAAATTTGATCTAGTGATCCGCAAACAAACTCATCCATTATGGAGGAAGGCACTCAGAGCCAACACGCAAGCTTGTTTGCATCACTTACAAACAAGTAATGGAGACCATAAAATTTATTTAAATCCCTCTCCCACTTAGTTATTTAAGTTGAGGAATTTTAACCTAGCAAGCACACACACATGCACAAACGCACATCACAGCAAATAAAAGCAATAAATATGGAAATTAATTTTCCAACTAGTATGGTCTTTTCCATCACTGTCCCTCATGTGCTGCCAGCCCTAGGGTTCATGTCGTCGGGTCCATCGAGCTTCTTTTTCCGCTGCGCCTCTGGTCCTCCAATAGCACCACGCCTCGCAAGGATACGATCCGCGACAAAAATAAAATTTTTACATATGTTGATCCTATATTCCGCAAGGGAATGTACATAAAGTCTAGGTCGAAACAAAATGTAAAAATCCTAGGGCTAACACAGCTCCTGCTGTATTAGTTAAATACAATCATGCACACACAATAAAATGCCCTTGACATGTCCAAGGGTCCAATCACACA
>JBBMJZ010413112.1:9674323-9692440 GCA_037833815.1 Zingiber zerumbet
AGTATTAGCCCTATGAATTGATTATTATATTTACTTTAGATTAGTGTCAAATAAATAAGTATAATAATGTCCTAGGATAGTAGATTTTAGTCTACAACAAATCAATTAATTGAATTAATAGTGGGAGGTTATAGATATATATAAAACACTGCTCTTAAACTATTCCTATTCAAGTATTAATATACAAGGGTAATATTAATGCGTTGAGACTAATATGTAAGTCAATTGATGACTTAATTTTACAAGTCATAGATATAAGATATCAAGTTGACACATAGATATATATTAGAGAATATATACTGAATTTACCCGCCATGAGATTTTTTTCATAGATGATTATATGAGTGTCATAAACATTCTCATAGTGACTATTAGTATGAATAGTCCTCAGACCTGAAGTCACTATGGTTCCCTACATAAGGAGTTGTGTACTTTGGTATCCACAAACGTCACCTGTAACAAGGTGGACTATAAAGCCGATCGCTGGTATGCAATAAGTTATGCGAAGGGATATGAGTAATGTAGATGAGATTTATCCCTTCCATATGACGGAAATGATATATGTGAGTCCCTTAATTAAGTAAGACTACTAAAATGCATGATTATGCTCAAATAAGTCAATATGAGATATTGAGTTAATTTGGTTGAGTGAGTCTACTTAGAGATCAAGAAATACAAAGATTGATAGAGGATGACACAGTCTATGCCTCATGAATCGATCTAGATATCGATGATAGAAGGACCAAATTATACAAGATAATAAACATAGAAAGGTTAGGTCGGATCTCGACATTCTCATCACTTGAGTAGCAATGATACATTGTTAGATGTCATCCATTGCTTATGTATCTAAAATGTTATTGTAGAGACATTGCCAATGTTACAAAAACCTATAGGGTCACACACATAGAGAACATGTTGATTTGGAAATAGATTTATTTTAGTTTGACTAAAATACTATGGACCTTAAGATTAGTGGGTTAATCTAAATAAATCCGGATTATACTCAAATGAATCCGGATTAGACTCATTAGATTAATGAGTTAAACCCATTGGGTTATTGGATTAATGGTTAATCTAATATATTAAAATCTAACTCATTAAGAAGATTAATTCATTATTAATGGAAGAAGACCAAAAGGTAAACCCTTGGTATTCATGAATGAATAAAAAAAAAGCTTTTTTGAGTGAAATTTTCAAGAGAGACACTTGATGTTCTTGTTCTTCTTCTTCTTCCCTTGGCCGAGCACCTTGTAGTCGTTGCTAGCACAACGAAGGTTGTTCTTCTCCAAAGGCTGAGTTCGTGCACGAACGAAGGATGTGTTCGTGTGGATACCGAAGAGGCGCGCCCATTCTGATCGTGCTAAGATCTACCGAAGTAAAGTTGCTGTCAGGTTTGTTCTGTTCACGCACCAAAGGAAACAGCTCGATCAAACATGTATTTTGCATTCACTTAGATCTATGAAGGAATCGATTTTTTCACTGTGTATATTTATTATTTTTTGTAAAAGATCCCTACAGTTAATGCATGTATGTTTTAATAGCTCTTAAAGCAAGAAAAAATAGGCTAAGATGAAATGGCATGTTCAAAACCAACCAACAACCTGAATCAATTAGAGTTGAAGATGTGGCATAGAAAGAAACAGAAGTAGTTAACTTATATAAAAGAGATTAAAGTTACCAGATTGTCTACCGGTTGCAGTTCAAATTAAATAAATGAAAGAGAACCAGCCTCACCAAAAGCAGCTTGTGCAAGTTCCACATATCTGTTATATCTTCTGCCGGGCACCGCTTCATGTAACTTAACGAGAATCCAAAGAGTGTAAAGTTGCCAAAAGTAAGCTACAGCAAGAGCTATTATGCCCCAACTCCTGCAGCACACAAAATAAACTTTTAGACAGTGAATCAATCATGTGACATCTTTCTTAATCTCTTCAAGCTTGAAATATAGACAACAGATTGAGGTTACAGGTTCAAAAAGATTATGGTCTCTAATATCTAAGTGACTGCCAATTCCATGAATGTAACTTGGGTTACTAAAGCAAATTACAATTTGGTATCATAGAGACCATGAATCTGAAACTTCTCAGATTGTTATAGTATATCCTGATTAATTTTTGACTATTTCCTTGACGACTGATTGGCTAAGCACTCATGGTTCACAGTTCACCTTGGCTGACTTGGTGTTTGGATCAGTCTTGCTTGTTGGATCACAAATATCTAATTGGACCTATTTAAGTTGACGCCATTCTAAGGTGTAAATGAATAACCACTTATCTAGAAGATAGAAAAGAGACAACATTCTATAGATATGATTTCGTAAATAAAGACTATGAACTAACAAAATCAGTGTATTAGTAGTTGCAATTCATAATATTGGTAGTTGTCATACTATCACAAAAAGGGCAAAAAAAAAAATCTAGAAAGACATCAAACTTAAGCTTAATCAGTAAAATTTAAAAACTATAGATTATAGAAGGCTGTCAAGGGATAAAATTTAAATTTCATACAGAGTGCAATCACATAATCTGACTTAATAGATTTACGAGCCAAACAAATTATACATTTGTTGTCGTATATGCTTCTAGAAATCACTTGGAACATGACTCTGTCTCATACAGTTTGTTGCTAAAACACTAAGATGATGCTTGACTCGACTGTTAACTACAGAAACTTAGATTGTGTAAGCCAATACGCGAGGTGATATTGGGCGCTGTACGACCAAAATTCAAGTTGACACCGAAATGACTTGAGAATGCCGAAAAGCAATTTATATCCTTTTCCTCGTGACCTTCTTCAATCTGTCAATAACACGCAAGATGGTCCCATCACACCAATACATCAAAGTCACAGTGAAATAGTTGCATTTACCACTCCTCATTTACCATTTAACATGTCCATGGAAATGGTGGCGAATCCTAACATCAAGGAAAGACGACTCAAATTTGTGTCATGTGTTCTAAGCATTAAGGGATACTGGAAGTGGGAAGTAACCAATAGAGCTTTATATTAAGGAGGAAGAATTAATAAGAAATGAGACAAGGACCATCCGAGTAAGGCGAAGGCAGCGGGGAGGAGGAGGGCCTGGAATCCGATGCCGGCATTGAGGTTGTGGAAGGCGGCGTAGTGGGCGTTCCCGTTGCGGGACTCGGTGATGGGGAGCCACGCGTCCTGGGAGTTCAGCTTCGTCAGGTGGCCCACCTCCTCCAAGTAGCCCCGCAGGTTCACCAGCACGCGCTTCATTGGAGTCCCGACCGCCGACGATATCGACGGGCTAAGGAACCGCGGCGAGATCATCGCCGGTGTCGGCGTCCATGACTTGGCTGAGTAGGATCCGGCCGCCACACTGCCGCCCGCCCCATGCCGCCGCGGCGACCGCTGACCAGACGGAGTCATCGTCTCCGGCGTCGACACCCCATGCGGGGTCGCCGGGATCGAGACCAGCTCCGACTCCGTCCCCATTCCCCTTTCCTCCATCTCCTCTTCCCTCGCCTCCCGCTGCGAAGAAACTCAGAGTCAGTGTGCGAGTACTGCCGTTTCTATTTTTTCTCTTAACTCAAATGACAAAACTACCCATTCACTAACCATGTACTGTCACTTAACTAATCCTGTATTAGTAAAACCACGTGACGGCATTGGATTCCTTACCTAGTTACCTACTCTCCAGTCGAGTTTATCGGATTCGGAGCTAAACATATAAGGCATCCGATAAAATAAACCAAATATGGATGGTTTACCGGAGGACAGGATTGTAATTTAAGTCATAATTATTTGATACAGCAGAGCAAAAGAAAGAGGGGCCCGCTCGGAACAGACGCGACGCCACTCCTCCCCTTACAAAGGTACCATCGGCCCCCGCACTGCACCTGATGAGGCCCCAGCATGCGCGTGCCTAACGCTTGGTCGTGTGACGGCCATTCTCAGAAAGCTGAACGAACGTGGGGTCCAGCGCTTAAAATGGAGAAGAACACCGAAGCGATGCGTCGAAACCATCATCTGCTGGCCTCCATCCATTAATATCGTTGAATACTTGAAACATTTCAGCAGTGCTGTTCCTTTCTTTCCGCTGAAATGTTTTTGTAGCAAGAACGTGCACTCCTGGTTTCCTGTAAGTCGATAGGGACTTTAAAAATAAATTCGATCCATTAATCCTTTTTGATCTTAGTCTTATAAAAAAAAGTCCTAGTTTCCCGATGTCCTTTATGGAGGTCAATTATTATTAGTTTTTTAAAGAAGGGCAATTCCCTTTTCATAAAGCAAACAAGCCTTTAGCTATTCCAAAAAGATTGCATTGAAATACCAATTCTTAAGGGTGGCGTATCTGCTAAACTGATGTATTCGAAATCTCCTAGTTTGTCATTGGTTTTAACCTCCATGAGAGTTCAAGTAAAGCAACCTCATTTTCATGAGCTTCTGCTGAGTAATTTATATATGGACTTTCTGTTAATGATAAATGATCCAAAATTGGTTATGAAGTTAGTGGGTTGATAAGATGACAATTAGTGGTAACAGTGGTGGTTAGTGGCAAATATCTGTTCAATGTATTTAGTAGTTGTAGAATTAGAGGAGTCAGATTATGGAGTTAGTGACTTAATTGAGTTGTGTAATTAGCCTATAAATAAGCTATGTATTGATGAATAAAACATTAAAAATTATTTTGATCTACTTATCTTTTCTTAACCTCCTATTCTCCTCGTCCCTTTTTTATCTAGCAGTGGTATAGAGCGTCATGTTCAATGTGTCCTAATTTACCTGCAATGATAATCAATGGAGTTTCTTAATCTCTCATCTCCATTTTCAAAGGAGAGTGCTACAAATTTAGAAGTATCAAAATGAAGACTTTATTTAGATCTCAAGATGTTTGGGATTTAGTAGAGAAAGACTTTAATGATAAGAATGCCAATAAAACTTGGGAGAACAAAAAGAAAGAGTACATAAGATTATTTTCTCAAGAGTTGTAACTGCCTTATTTTCTAAAAAAGCATAAGAAATATTACAGAAAGAATTCCAAGGCTCATTCAAAATAATAGTAATCACTACAAGAAAAAAGCCTAACAACAATAGTTTTTCACCGTTGTCGTTGTCTCTTTAAAATTGTTGTTAAAGGTCATGTTATTAAAAGGGGTGATCAAAGATAACCGTTAAAAATCGTTGTTGATACGGATATAGCATTAGGGTATAAAGGAAATTATGCAGATAAAAGGGGGCATGGAGGTCATTTGATGGCTGAGGGCTGGTTTTCGTGAAAAGAGGGGGGCTGGTTTTCGTGAAAAGGGAGTCGCCTCCATCTCCGGCGCTGGTCGCCTCCATCTCCGGTGCCGGTCGCATTCAACGTCAGCAGCTCTTGCCCCCATACTCCTGCTCTTTCCTCCTTCCCTCCTTCCCTATCGGTCGTCGCGGTCACCATATCCGCTTTCTCTGAGGCCTTCTTCGGCTCCTCGCGCACACAGCGCCTCCAGACCGACGTCGTCACAGGGTACCGTCGTCGCCCCGGGAGGCCTTCTACGTCACTCGCAGCAGCTTCCCCTGGAGCTCGCCCGCACATCGACCGCCTCTGACCTTCATCGCTGCTCATACGACCGCCTTTCCTCTCTCCCTCTCAGTTCACTGCAGCCTCAGCGAGCGGTCCACGAGCCGACAATCCTTTCTCCCTCTTCGCACTGATGTTGTAGTGTTACTTCTCCCCAGTGAGCTGCCCCTTTCCAACGCCGCAACCTCTACACCAGCTCCCCTCCCTTCTGGCCGCCACCCCCGGTGGTAGCCCTAGAAGGGTCCACTGTCTCGACCATAGTCTTCACTGGTCCACGACCTGGGCCCACGACTTGGGCCGACCGTCTAGCGTTTATTGCCACTGTCGGCAGTCCGCATGTTGATTTCGTATCGGTTCCAGCTTTGTGCGGTTGTTGTATTTCGGCCTACGCGTCGCTGTGATGTGTCCGGCCTGCGTGCCGATATTGTATCCCCGCCCGTGTGCCGACGTCAGCTCTCAGTCGATGTGCTGCTATTATCTCTCATCGGCAGGTTGTTGGCCGGATCCAGGTCACGCTCGACTCCCGGCAGGCAGATCCAGCTCCTCAGCTGATGCATGCATCTATCCTTCATGGTCGTGACGACCCGATCATCAGTGCGACCAGCTCACCTACTCATCCGAGGGCGCCCCCTGGGCCAGGGTGCGTCATTGCACTCGTTTTATACTTATTTTATTGTCATGTTATTATGCGACTGCTTATGTATTTGTGGGATCCGCCTCGAGCACCGAGGTACCAGAGACCCGGGCAACCTGGTCGCTGGCTGTAGGTACAATTGACCGTAGGACTTCAGACGACTTGGTCAACACAGAGGACAGCTCACCATCCGGGTCATGGAGATGCGGTCAACCTTCCAGACACGTCATTTTCCGGCAGCCCCGTCTTCCCAGATTCCAGACAGGATCAGTTGTCTTTGAAGGCAAAGACAACAATTTTATAACGGTGAAAAAAAGACGTAGATAAATATAAAATTTTCTAGTATTATAAATCATTTAAAATACAAATTTAAAAAAATAAAATTTAATGTACAATTTTTCAATGTTCAAAAAAATAATAATTACAACATTATAAAAAAAAATTATAAGCAACTAACATAATAACAAGTAACAATACTAATAAAACAAATGTAAAGTAACACAACAACATAAAATTTTCTACTTAGATGCCGATGAAGAGGAGAAACTTAGCTCCTATTGCTCCTTAACCTACCGAAGTCTCCATTTTTTCGGTTTTCCGACATTCTTCTTAGTACCCTTGAGGATTCCTATATATATATATATAATTCTAGATCTAATAACTATAAACATCAATAAAGGACGACTAGTTTAGAAAAATCTAAATAGTAACTACAAAAAATCCCTCAATACAAAAAAATATAAACTTTAGAAGTACTTAAGTGTGATGGAACATAAACTTCATATAAAATGTATGTAGCAACACTAGCTTAAAAAATAAACGCAGACACATCAAATGGGTTGATGGAAACATAAATATCGAGCAAACTACACAAATATTTTCAAGGTACTTAAGTGTGTTTTATTTTTACAGAAAAGTAGAAAAAATTAGAAAGTAAGAAATTTATATTATCGTGTTTTATTCATTCCTTGTTAAGATTTCATTATCCCTTGCTCATATCTTATTCCAGTGTTTAAATTTGTAAATACAATCAATATATCTCTCAAAACTTTTTGAATGTAAAATATACCATGTAAGTGAAAAAAATATATATAATAATCCATCACAACATTAATTCTTCAACTCATTTCATTAGTATGACATAAAATATACATATAATAATCCTACAGTCACATAAAATGATTTTAATTTAATAAGGTAGTCTAGTGGAGAAACAAAGTGTTGGTGCAGGAAGCACCAGATGATCTAATCTAAGTTTTGATTATTGCAAAGGGTTCAAAATTAAGGTTTCTTGTTGTCTAACAAGATGAATTGAGTGTGCAAGAAAGTCCTAAATGATCTTAGGTGAAGGAAAGTCTTAGCTGCGGTTAGGCAGATGGAAAGTCTTAGTTGCAGTTAGGCAACAAAATCCTAGTCCGGGGGACTGGGCAAAGTCTTGGTGGGTTGAGGACTTTGGGCAAAATTCTAGGGTCGAGAATGCTAGGTGAAAATCTTAAGGGTCGCAGACACCAGGTGGAAGACTGGATGGGTCGTAGATCGGACGTCCAACATGAAGTCCTGAAGTATTGAACGCTGAGCAAAAGTCTAGACGGTCTGGAGAACCAGTCTTGCAAAAGGTAAACTCTTCTGAGAGGAGTAGATGAGGGCACGTTTCCCAAAGAGAGAATAGTAGGTGTTGGTTCGACCTAGAATTTCAGCGAAACTCAAAATCAAGACCAGACAGTTTGAAGATTGTCAAAACTTATCATTCTTTATATATTATAATCTAGACTAACTCATTGTTGCAGGAAAAACAAAGGTTGAAAAACAGTGGTTCAGGCACTCAGGAGGGCTTCGGGCGCTCGGGAGTGGTTCAGGCGCCCAAAAGTGGTCCGGGCGCTCAAGATAGGATCGACCAAGCACTCTCAGGTGGTGAGCTGGTGCGCTCTAGTTAGTTGGCCTATGTCACAGTCCAGGGGCTCAGGGGTGGTCTGGGCACCTGGAGATGGATGAGTTTTGCCGGACCGAGTTTCGATGAGAGTATGCCATGGCGCCCTGTGGGGGAGCCCGGGGAAGCTTCTAGGCACCTGGAGTGGGTTATAAAAGGAGGATTCGACCAACACCTTCAAGACATCATTCTAAGCATCTTTCGCTTTTGCACGCTGCTCTGATAAAGTCTCTACGACGCCCGAAAGTTGCTTCGACGACGACTACACTAAAGATTTGATTCTCCAAGTCGTCAGTATTGTTTTTATTCAAATTACTTGTACTCAAATTGTAATCTTTTTTTGTAACTTTTTGATTGATTAGTATTTGCCCGCCAAAAGCACAATCACGTGCGGGCCTTGGAGTAAGAGTCGCCACAGACTCTAAACCAAGTAAATCTTAGTTGTGTTATCATTGCTTTTTTATTTTCCTTATTCCGTTGTGTTTTATTCGATCATGTTTTAAACGAACATGAAATCCATGAGCACTATTCACCCTCTTCTAGCGCAACAATCCTAGACAAAGTACCTTCATATTTAAGTTCCAGAACAAGCTCCTGGAAATAGTTATTGCTTGATAAATCCTAGTCACTTTCAGCTATTAGCATATCATCAACATATGCTCGGTGTGTTACCAATAAGTTAGAGCGCTCGACGTGTTGCTGTCGGTCTACCGGAGATGATCGGATGACTCAGAAGAGAAGCTCCATGGTAGACAGACTTCTTTGACGCAACAGTAGGAAGCCGGAGCAATCATAATGCCAATTAGGCTCATAGAAGCATATATATTAGTTGGTTCTTGAAGCTTGGTCGAGACACCCTTATAAAGAGTATGGAAGACTCCTTCCATAGCCTTAAAGGCACCTCCAACCTGTAAAGTTTGATCATGAACTCGTTGTTCCTTACTGCTATGAAGTCTAAATTTTATCCCGTAGAAGGCGCCTTTCATGAACGGTGTGGAAGGCGCCTTCTATAGCATGGACGGCGCCTCAGGCACTGTTTACCCGAGGCCTTTTATGCTCATTTTTTCCTGCAAAATGTATTAGTCTAATAAACCAAATAATAACCTATAAGACAGTGTTAACACATTAATAATAAAGAGTAGTAATTGGATTATGTCACCGGAGACCAAGATCTAGTCATGAGCTCAATTTAGATTTTTGAAATGGACCTAAATTGGACTGACACCTACCGTCCCTTCGAACGGGGATGCATCCTCACTTAGTTACTCTTCTCCAGTGACTTACCTCTACTTACCAAGTGTAGAGTTACCTTTTGGAATCACACATCTGAACTTCGAGAATCAAACATCCTGACTTATAGGAATCACATATCCGGTCTTCTGCAATCGGGAGTAGCACATCCCGACCTTGCTAGAATCTCACACCTGGACTTCCACCTATTAGGAATCAAACACCCCCACTTGCCCGAATCACACATTCAGTCTTCAACTAAACAGGAATCAAACATCCTGACTGGGGTTAGTCAACTCTGCACACTCAGTAACAAGGTTAGATTGCAACACATCTAACTTTAATCTATTTGTCATTCATTAAAACTCAGGTTTGACCATTGGTGATAACTGCACCAATAGAATCTTCTTCCAGATCCTCCTCAGATTCTTCAAGATCCTTTTCAAAATCTTCAGGATAATCTTCTAGATCCTCTTCAAACTCTTAAGGATTTTCTTCTGGATCCTCCTCAAAATCTTTAGGATTTTCTTGCTCCACATGGTGAAGTAGCTCCACACACAACTCTGCATATGAGATACGCCCTTCAGAGATCCCCTATTTATAGTGTGCTACCACCTTGGGATACTTCGGCAATGATTAAATCAATGCCCAGATCCTGTAGTTATCTAGGATTGGAAACTCTTATGGCTTGAGTTTTTAGAATAATCGGTTGAGTGGTCTAATATGTCCTCTGACTTCATAAACTAGGTCATACTTGATCTCTTGAATCCCTCCAGTAGCTCATTCTTTTGTACGTTGCGACAAGTCATCGTGTATATCATTCATGTCATCTAGAATTGAAGCTAATAATGTCAGTATTAAACTGACAAACTAGTAACAAAATTAGTTCAATTCAATTCACACATATGTATAGAACAAGTACACATAATCCATAAGCAAATAAGAAAAATAAATTTTCTTTATTTAAGAAGCTCCAGTTGACTGACAACCGATTAATTGGGAAACCAGATCCTGAGCACTAACTTAGTTTCTTGTCCTCATTAGAATTGATCTAATTGGACAGGAATAAACTAAACTTATTTATTATTATTGTTTAATCTAAGCTCATTTAATTCAATCTCAGATTTATTGATCAAACTCAGAGCTAATTAATTATTCATTTTCGCTACGATGAATGCGGTTGCCAACCACGATTAGCTATTATCTGCCAATCGAGCAGTCGCCGGTACTTTCTGGTCGCCTATGGCCTCCCGTGATGTGTTCGCCCGCACTCATTATCAATCGCCGCCATCTCCAACTACGTGAACAACCAGCGACGACTCCGTTTCACTGTGACGCGGTTGCCAACCACAGGAGTGTTGCCTTTTCTTCCTTTGCGGCAACTAGTATTTCCTAGCGCCGGACAATGGTGGCAGATCGCGACATGGTTACAATTTCTCTTGGCAAAAGCAGAACGCAATGGAGACAAACTTCATAAGCGATAAGTTTTGACAGCGAACAGGGCTAAGAAGGCATACATAGAAGCTTCATACAAAAATGAAATAAACTTAATTACCGTGCTTACAGAAGAAGTTGTTGTCCCAAAGAAGATCACCATGAAGAAAAAGCCAATATTGTTCCACTGAAGATCACCATGAAGGAACATTATGCTATTTTCATAAATCAAATCTCACTCAATTAATAGATGTTCTGCTTTGCACCCGTCCTTAGATTGCCTTGGACGAACCTATATAGGTGTAGAAAATATCTTCCCCTTCCTCGATTAATGGAGGAAGATGAAGAAAAGGTCTTATCCAATTCCTTCTTGGTAGAGGAAGTTAAGAGGGTACGTAATGCCCATTCCATCCAACACATGGAGCAGCTAAAAGGATTATACACTGTATCGTTGGAACGGTGAATTATAAAATTTATTTTACTTAAGTTTTAAAATTTGATCTTTATCGATTTAATGCTAATGATTGGGCAAGTTCAGTAAATAATCGAAAGAACACCTTAACTAGTATTTTCAATCTTAGGTCATGAACAATTTCATGGACTGTAAATAAGCAAATTACTACAACACTATCCTCTTTAAAAGCAAAATATGTAGCAATAAATTCAACGGCATGCCAAGCGATTAGGATTAGAAGAGTACTTGTAGATCTTCACCAATAACAAAAGGATGTAACTATTATTTTTTTATAATAATAAGATGACGATTACAATGACAAAAATATTTAGTTTTTATGGGAGGATTAAGCGTATTAATATTCGTCTACACTTATTCGAGACATAGTTACAAATAAAGAAATTGAGTTGAACTACTGTAACATACATCATCAACAAGTGGTGAATATTTTGACAAAGTCAATTCTAAAGAATAAATTTATTTATTTTAAATCATATCTTGATATTTATAATTTTAAATTTAGGAGGAGTATTGATAAATGATTCAAAATTAGTTATGGAATCAGTGGATTGATGGGATACAATTAGTGGTAATAGTGATAGTTAATGGTAAAAGAAAATAGTCTTTGTTCAGTGTATTTGATAGTAGTAGAGTTAGTAGGGTTAGCATTGACTTAATTGGATTGTATAATTAACCTATAAATAAACTACATATTGATGAATTAAACATTGAAAATTATTATAATCCACATGTGTTATTCTCCTCCTTTTTTTTTTATATCTAATTAACACTTTTATGAGAACACTGAGTTGACTGTGGGCACTTCTCTAGAGAATCTGAGAGAATGAGCCCTTGCATATTCAGGAATGCACCCATCCATATCTTATGTCAGTGGAGTGTGACATTTGATTTGCTAGTCAACTGTGCAGAAAACTATGGTCATCGCATTTATAAGAGCATATTCACAAAGTTTGTGAAAGATTTATAAAATTTAAAATTAATTTTTTTATATGATTATGCATTGAGATTTGGGATTTTTAATTTAAGAATAAATTTAAATTTTTAAATCTATTTTTTTGGAGTCAATAATTAATAATGAGATAATATTACACGTTATGCTCTTTCAAAATAATTAAAAATTAAATATTTTATGAAATAATTAAAGTGGATTTTTTTCTTTTAAAATAAATATATTAGAGATAAGTTAAAAAATATATACAAATGACTATAATTAAATTAAAATTCACAAGTTAAATAAACATTAAATAAAAATTATAAATTTAATTAATATAAAAATAAAAAATTAATTAATTTGTTAATTATAAATAAATTAAATTAAAGATCATAATTAATAAAATATTAAATAAAAATTATATAGAGATATTAAATAAAAAAATAAATAAAGATATATTATTTGTAATATTATAAAAATATTGTATGAAGATTTTTTTAATTACGAAGAGAATAGTAAATTTTTATATTTGTGATGGCGTGTATGGATGTGACTTATTAAAAACTATAAAAAACAATTCATTAGAGATGTAACAAGATGCACTGAGTAATGATTGCTAATTAATTTGTAGAATATTTAAATTCCAATGAAACATTATTTTTTATAAGTAAATATATCATCGTCTGAATTAGATTATCGAATTACTTTTGAAAATACAAATATTTTTAAGTATGCTATTAGAATTATAAAAATGAATTCAACTTCGATTTGTATTTAATAAATAGGATCGAAAGGTTGGTTACAAATATTTTTATTTTTAAAAATAGCAAATTTTAAAATTTTAATTGGAATATAAAAAAGAATTTTTCTGAGTTTTACTAAGGAAAACGAAGACGGCACCACGCCATCCCGTCTCACAGTCGTGGGCAAGCAAATGACAGTCGGAAGAGCACCGCGGCGAGCCGGAAGTTCACCGTCGTCGCCATCCTCTTCGGAGCAGCACTTGTCTTCCCTGCCTTTGTGTCTACATGTTCAATCCTCTCTCTGATCGCTATCTATCTCCTCGGACTCTACTTCTTTCTGGACTTTTGATGAATGCTCTCTGTAGTCACGTTGCATTGATTCATTCCAATGTTTTTAAAATGGCGACTATGGTTATAAGCGATTGAGCTCGGTTCAAACGTAGGGGTTTTGTTCCAATTCTTCCCTGTGCTTAGCTTATTAGGGTTCATGCTGTTGGAATGGCATTGAATTCTCTATATGATCCAGCTCTGTATGTGCAGTTGTTCAGCGTGTGAACGGTGATAAATGGTCTTGCTTTCTGACTATTGACCAACCTGCCTTTTAGAGTATCTTGCATATTTACTGAAAGTTGAACTTGCTCTGAAGTAATGTGTTAACCTGTAAGAATATATTCTCTGAATAAATTATTCTTTTTATATGTATGTGTGTATATTTGTTTTTTTAAAAAAAGTTATTTTCTTGAAGAAAATATATATATTTGATGCCTACCTATCAATAAATAAGCTTAGCTTTTTTTTTTTAAAGTAAATTAATATCAGAATATCCTTGAGGTATCCAAATGGTAAGCCATGCAAAGTAATCATCTTCCCTCTTCTATCTCTTGATGTGTACCTGATTATTCACGGATCTGATTTTCTATCTTTTGATGTTTTCCTTAAGCAGGGTACTAGTTTTATTATAATTCAATCTATTTATTTCATAAATAATATATATGTACACCCCCTAGAAATATATATACCTTTTTATATCAACAACTTCTCCTTACAATTTCATATTTATTGTTTGTTCAATCAGAGATAACCTGAAATTACGAACTAAAAATAGTAAGATATATTTCAATTCAGCCCAGTCATTCTTAACAGACCACTCGAATGGCACGGTAACTAATTAATTATAAAGGAACTTTCCTATCCTAAAGATAATTTGACACATGACATTGATTTTATGATATCTTAAAGCATGGCTAAAAGAATAACACGAATGTTTTACCAGATACAGGTGCAATATTGATCCTATATTCCATGATGCACTAGTTTAATAGAAGTAAATACATCAATTTTGCATTTCATGAAGCACCTGCATTAGTGTTCTTCAAATTGCATGCAGATTCAGCAGTTTTTCATTTCAAGATGCACTAAACCTTGGTATATCAATTTATAGGCTTCTATACAATGTGTAAATATAAAAACACAAAATATATCATTCCACAGGAGTATAGATAAATATCAAGTCTGCATTAGTAAAGACTTAAGTACAATGTGTGAATAGAAACACTTCTAATTATACTCCCACAAAACAGATGGTGAGTAAAAAATGCGATGATCCTAAGTAAAGAAGCCTTAATCTAAGTTTTATCTCATAAACTCTTTGAGTAGGTTACGATTTAGTAACAACTTTAACATATACTATAAAATATAAAATATAAAATATACACGACGACAGCACGGCGTTCTCTTTCCTAGGAGTAGACGAACTTTAATGAGTATAAAAAGTAGATGCAAAGACGATATATAGAAAAGCCCATTTGTCGTACATTCCAAACTTTTGCAAGTACACAAGAACACACTGCCAATTCCTGGTTTTAAAAATTTACCAGATTCACAAGCAAATTAACACACACCTTGTTGATTTAGCTAGGTACGTAGACACCCAAATCACACCGCTGTAATTGATTAATTAAGAACTTAAACTATACGTAATTAATATATGTCACAGATATGTTATATTTTAGCTACCTAGCTCCCTGCATGCAGTGCATGCAAGAGCCCTGCAGAGAATGCCCACCGGTCGAGTTAATTAAGCAGCAAGCTAAGTACTCAGACATTGGAGCTGTGCTCGATCATACCTGCCGCCGATAAGCCGGCCGTCCGCTGTCGCTTCGTTCCGCCGGGCGACTGATCGTGCTTCGTCGCCTGCTCCAGCACGGCCTTCAATGCGTCTTGGACGGCGGCCATCAGCTGCTGCTGCTTAACGTGGTCTCCGTCGATGTCGCCAATAGCATCGTCCGGATCGTTGTCTTGCTCCTCGGCGTGAGAGACGACGAGGACGTTCTTGACGCGGCCGCCGACGGTGGTGATCTCGGCCTTGAGGACGCGGAGCCGCAGCGCCTTGAGCGCGCCGATGAGGTCCGGGAGCAGGTCGGGGCGGTCGTCGCAGCAAAGCGAAGCTCTCGCCACCAACTTGCCGTCCTCGTCGCAGGCGGATTCGACGGCGACCTCGTCGGCCTCCGTAGGCAGCGGGCCCTCCTCTGCGATCTCCGAAGTCTGCCGCTTCAGCTCCTTGACGTGCTGGATGACCTCCGCCAGCAACGACGCTTTATCCGTCTAATACATGAATCAAATAATCAAAAGGATATATCGATCGATGAATTAATTAAATAATCGAATAGTATTAGGAGGCAGAGAGTTGGAACGAAGCAGAGGGCACGCGCGTGCATGCTTGATGTTTCCACTTGCGATTTCGTAGAGGAAATGGCAAACTTAGGTAAGGAGATAAAGCTGCAGCTGCGTATAAAGTGCTGCTTTTCTATTTAACTTTCTCTATTGGTTTCTTTCTGACAAGAGTGCGCATGTTTGTCTTTCTTAGAATTGGCGCATACATTCTCTGACAATATGCACTGGCTACTAATCCCTCTGTTCGGTCTTGTTAATCCAATATTATTCGATATGTACATAAATCTCAAATAGGTAATTAATTACATATATTACCTTGGTGGTGTTGGGGAGCATGCTGCGGAGCTTAGCAAGATGGCCGTTGATGCGCTCGCGGCGGCGGCGCTCGGCCTCGCTGTGGTTCTTGGAAGCCGCCAAAGCCTTGGCATCCATGATTTCCTGCGCCGTTAACTTCCCCAGCTCGGCGTGAATGGTGCCGAAGAGAGACGAGGGGGCGGAGCCTTGAATATCCGTCCCTCGTAGGAAACGATTCAACCCCATAAACGCGCTACCGCCGGCTAACTCCATCAGCCCTGCAGGTGACGGATTGGGGTACACGGCACCGGCTCCGTAGAGAGAAGGGGCAAAAGGAGGGAGAGAACCAGGGCACACGGTTAGCTCCTGATCAACTTGGTGGAGGGAAGCTGCTGGGTTCGTCGAATGAAATGAAGCTGGCAGAGACGACCATGGTAGATTGGTAGGGTTAATAGCGGCAGCCGCATGATCTCCTCCAGGGAAGAAGCTGCAGGCCCCGTCTCCTCCTCCTCCGTAGCCGTGAGCCATGTGATACGGAACTTGATCGAGCACTTGATTCTCCATGGATCGATGATCTCAGTCGATGTGTCTCCCCTTCGATCACAAAGTCAAGCCCCAGCTGCTCTCCGGCCGGTCGCACTCACGCACACCCTGCTCTTTAAATGCAGCAATCTTTTTCCTCCCAACTTTACCACTCGGTCTTAATTTGCTTCACTTTTCCTGAGGATAGTACGGCACCATTTTCTAATAGACTGCTTGCTGCTTTTGTGTTGCGGGGCGAGGCAGTGCCTGTTGGATATATAATTGCACTCCTCCTACAAGTCACTGACGCTTCTCGAGAGGCTGCGGGGACAAGGCAGAAAAAGAGGAGCAGCGGCGATGGAATTGGAACCGACCGAGCCTGATGAGATCAAAAAGATTGTGGCTACGACCTAGCCATAAAGAATCGTATTTTAACATTGGAAGGGCGAACCAGGGAATGTGTGCAGTACAGTAGTGCAGGGAATGATAAATATTAATTATGATTCCAGTGGTCTTTACTGACCGAGTCGTGCCCCACGTTGTGTCTCCTCTGCGCCTGCTCCCTCTTTACTTTCCCAGTTCCACGCCTACCTCCTCCGGAACCACGCAATCATTGTGATGATGCCCATCGTTGAATTGAAGAATCAATCCATGAACAAAGTTTCCTTTTGCCGTATATTGCATTGTGTATTGGATTGTGTATGTGAGTGTGTGAGAGAGAGAGAGATGGAGGGATTAGAGGATGTTGAGGCGAGCGCGTGGGTGGGCAAGCACATGCTCATGCCCTCCTCGAGCTGTTTAATTTAAAAGGATGTGGAATGATGCATCCACCGGGGCACCGGCACGGGCAAGGCCACCACCACCACGACCACCCACCGGAATGGTAGGGACAAGGTGAATGATGATGTCAGAGCCACGCGCGAGTGACGTGGTTCGCGAGACCACTGACCATCAATTGCTGATTGGGCTCCCTAATGGAAAAAAATGCAAAGGCCATTATTATTTTTTCATGGGGAGTAATAATGAATTTAATTAATTTCATTAATGGAAATGAGGTTAATTTCCTCAATAACGCTCGTCGGTAGAAGACCACACGAAGGGTCTCGCTTATTTCTACCGATTGTGACATTTATTCGAAGGTCTTTTTAATCTCGAGCACAAAAGTCGATTTGTCCCGTAATGTGATTGGCAACGCATGAACCATGGCATGGATTACCGCTGCGTATAAATAATTAATCAGAACACAATCAATCAAACTAATTACTCAACGCACTGGTCTAAAGCGATTTGATATGCCTACCATCATGTGGCGTTTGATTTTATGGGTTTGAGAGTGAATAGATCTATTTCTAAATTTTATGTTTGGTTGATGGAAATAGAATTAAGATTTTAAAATGAAATTCTAAAATTTAGATATAGATGAAACCACTCCTTCCTTTGGATTTGGATGAAACTCATACCTCTCTTAAGTTTTGGATAAAAATATTCTTAGTATATTTGTTCATTTTTTTTAATTTCACACACTCTCTCCTTGTTCTCTCTCATCATATTTTCTCTTTCCCTGTCTCCTCGGGACGGTCTAATGGATAGCGCATGAGGTATTGCCAACATGAGATCTGGGGTTCAAATCTCGGCAAAGCCAAGATAAAATATCTACCTTATGTGCTAGTTACTATTCCAAAGGCTAGTAGCCCTGCTAGTAACCGCTCGTGATTTACCTCCTT
>JBBMJZ010413112.1:9716056-9731776 GCA_037833815.1 Zingiber zerumbet
TGCGTCTAAGGGACGAAGCACTGCGGAAGAGCACGCTATTGGACAAGAAGGAAGTGTGTGACGATTCAGAGGGACGAGAAGCTGGAACGGAAGGTTACTCAAAAAGGCCGGAAAATGGGTTCGGGTGAGCCCTATTCCGGATGGCCAAAATCACCCAAGCGAGTAGAGTACACTAGCAGACAAGAAGGAAACATGTGACAGTTCCGAGGGACTAGAAACCAGAGCAAAAGGTTGCTCGAGAAGGCCAAAAAATGGGTTCAGGTGAGCTCTATTCCGGATGGTCGAAATCATCCAAGCGAATGGAGCCGGAGCAAACGAAGCTGAAGCATTCAACAAGGTTGTTGATTTGCTAGACTGGTCCGAGCGCCTGGACTTGGTTCGGGCTCCTGGATCCCCCGGGACAGCCTGGGCGCCCTGGGCTTACGCCCTGTCCATAAGCTAATTCAGCTCGATCCGGGAGCCCAGACATGGTCTAGGTGCCCGTACCATAAACCTTATAGCTTAGCCAGCTGTTGCGATCCGTTGTGATAAAAATAAAATTTTATCCATGCTCAAGCGCCCGTAATCCTTCTAGGCACCCGAATCAAGGCTATAAATACAGTCCTTATCCCAGTAGCTAAACACAACACTTGTAAGCATTCTATTTTCAGTTTAGCTTTGTAATTAAGTGCTTTAATTACTGTAAGAGGTTTGTCCGCCTGAAGGAGATTTATAGTGAGCTTTTAACCTCTTGGATTAGAAATCTTTTGATTGCAAACCAAGTAAACCTCGATGCCTCTTTCTCTTTTTAATTAGTTTCTTAATCCTTTCGTACAAGTGGTTTATTATTATCTTCAAAGTTGAGAAAGGTGTTTGTTTTTATTGTGCAGGGTAATTTACCCCTCTCTTGTCGGCCGCAAGGGACCAACAAGTAGGTCAAGGTCGGATATTTGATTAGGAAGGTCCTAATTGGAAGTTAGATAAAGTGAAGTCCTAACTCGAGGGTTAGGCAAGAAGAAAGTTTAAGTGGATCAAGGATGACCACACGTTGGTAAAGAAATGTCAAAGTTGATCAAGGAGGATCACATGTTGTCAAAAGAAAGTTCAAGTGGGTAAGGGAGGACCACATGTTGGCAAGTGGAAAGACCTAACTACTGTTAGGCAAAGGAAAGTCTAAATGGGTCTCATCCGGATCTCCTCGAAATTTGTGCAAATCACCGTCATTAAACCGAGCACGCGGCCACGCCCGGTAATGGAGCTCATTAAATGCGCCCCTGTAGGCGAATGCCATGTGGCGTCGTTGCCGTCACCACGCGATCAACGCGTCAAAGGTGATGTGACGTGCAGTGGTTCAAATTTGACGGTTGGATGCGTGCGTCGATTTTTGTGACCTAGATCGGACTGCCCCGCTCGGCCGAACCCGATCTTTATAAAGCCGCGACGCTGACTTCGCTGTTACCTTCTTCCTGCGCTCCGATGACTTCGTCCGCACACCGTGCTTTGGCGATCCTGCTCCTTCATTGCTCCGGCGACCCTTAGCGTTTCTCCTCCTCAACGATTCCCCTTTCTATAAGCTCCCCCTTTCTCTTCTATTCCTCAGTCATCTTGTTCCTGCAGTCCCGTGGGTTTCCAGTACTTCGCCGTTTCGCTTGTCAAACTTTTTCTTCTCGTTGTTTCTTTCCGTCGATCGTGTTCTTTGACCTCCAGCGATGGCAAGTTCATCTGACCCTGTTCCCAATCTCTGGTATAATACCATGGAGACTCGGTTCGACGCGGGTGATGCCGCCAACCTCATAAGTGCCTTCGATATCCCTTCCGACCATGAGATAGTCCTAGCCTCCCCGTCTAATCGGCCCAACGACCCGCCGACTGGCACAATATATTTTTTCTGAGATCAATTCGTCGCCAGCCTCCGTTTCCCCATCCATCCGTTCATAACCGAAGTTTGTAATTATATCTGAGTCCCGCTCGCACAGCTCGTCCCCAACTCTTTTCGTCTGTTGTGCGGCGTAGTGGTGCTGTTCCGAGTGCACAACATCCCCCTTAGGCCTCAGATCTTCCATTATTTTTATTATCTCAAGCAATCCGAGGTGGACACCTTCCTCTTTCAATCTCGGATTGGTTTGGTCTTTTTCGATAAAATGCCTACTTCCAATAAACATTGGAAGGATTATTTTTTCTTCCTGTGTCTTCTCGAGCTGCCTCACTTCCGAACCCAATGGCAGACCGCACTTCCACCTCCACCTGAGCTGAAGAGATATAAGACTCGGTCGGAGTACCTTCATGCGGCCAACATGCTAGCTGGCCTGAAGTTCGACATCCACATGCTGTTGCCAGAGGGTGTCATGTACTTGTTCGGGTTGAGTCCGATCCGAACGCGTCTCCCGAGCGGCATAGGTGAGAAATTTCCTCCACTTTTTTCTTTAGGTCTAACTGATTTTCCTTTTTTTCTTTATGCAACTGACATCATGATGAAGTCGGTAGCGCTCGGCATGCTGAAGCTTAAGGCTGCTGAGATCGAGGTCGCTGCAGCCAAGGAGATGGCGTGTCTCGATATCGCGCCGGTCGGCTTTCATGAGGGCGAGAGTGAAGGGGCACAAACACCTGGTGGAGAGTCGGCCGTTCGGACTGCCACCACGGAGGCGGCGGGGCGAGACTGTGTCGTCCGGCACACAGCCAACTGCTCGGGCCGAGGAAGCTGAGTCTTTAGGTGGCGGAATTCCGCTGTCCGGATGCAAGCGGTGCCGAAAGGGCACACCCACCTGCTCAGCCACTTCGACCGTGCACCCGTCCGAGCAGACAGACGTTCCTCCTCTGGTCGCTCCCGAAACTGTGGAGGCGATAACTTCTGATCAGACTCCTTCTCAACTCGATCTGTCATCCAAACCCCTCGTGGTTTAGCCTATAGGCTCTCTGCCCCCAACTCGCCAAAAGATTTTGTGGTCCAGCATCCGCGCTCCTCCGACCGGTCAGTCTTCCGGTCCTTTGGTGACTGCTCACTCTACCCCGAGCTATCGTCGTTCAATAAAGAGCATCTTGCATCTCCCAACGAAGGAGTACCTGACAAAAGCCGATCAGCCTAAGGCTCCTGAACATCAGATAACCATTCGCATGCCGCTCGCCCAGTTATGGGAGGATACCCGAGCACGTGTCGCGACCATGCCACCTGGTCTGCTCGGCAACAGCCATATGCAAATAGCTACCGGGGTAAGTTTTGTTTATTTCATGATTCATCTTCAACTTGGTATTGACCTTCTACCATTCGGCTGCAGTACTGGGTGAAGAGCGTGGCGGTGAGCAACCGCCTGGTACTGTTGGAGGAGGAGCTCAAGAGGCTCAAAACTTCTAGAGCAGGTCCCTCTCAAGGTCCCTCATACGCCGAGCTTCAGGCCAACCGACCAAAACCAAGAAACTCCTGGAGGCCGAGTGGAGAACTGATAACCATGATTTTACTGTATTATTTTGATTCATATATGCATGGTTTGATGCTGATTTCATATGTTTAAATCATGGTTACATCACATTTTATGCATTGTATCTATTTTAGACCTAATTAGATATTATTTTATTTTTATGTTATTTGATGCTAATATTTGATTCTTATTTTGTAGGCATCAAAGGATCGTGGATGTAGATCTATTTGAACCAAAATTGGGCTCAAATCTAGGGCTAAATGAGACGATCAAATCTTGGAGTTATTTGGATCGTTCATCTACAATCAAGTAGATCTGAGTCATACATTAAAGATCTGGCTCATCCAACCTAATGAGGAGGAGATCTCAGCCATAGATGAAGATACAGAGGTTTTGATTCAGATCTGAGTTCATACAGCTATTGATCAAGCCCGAATTAATCTGGACCGTTCATCGAAGACAGGGCAGATCTGAACCATCCAGTGAAGATCTGGTCAATCCGACCTAAGGGAGAGAGATCCGGACCCTAGATCAAGATCAGTAACTTCGGATCAGATTTTGGGTGGCTTTTCACCGTTGATTTAGCGCTAAATTGATTTCAGTCGTTCGTTCAGATTTGGATCTGATTTAAATCTGAGAAGCTATAGTGAGCTTCCCTCGTCGACTCCTCCGCACAGCAGATGCATCCCGTGGTAATTTCTTTTGGATTCCGACCCCTTTCTCTTCTCCAATCAATCTCCCGACCTTCAATCTCGGTGGAGAGCTTCTCGGCGGTGTCATCCCGATCTTCTGGAGCCATCAGAGGGTGTTCTCTCCGGAGGAAATTTCTCTCTCGGCAATCCCCTGTTCCAGCCAGATTTGGAGGTGTTCCTCCAATCTGAGGTCCTGATTCCCATTAGAAACACTTGGCGGTGGTCCTCCAGTGTTCCTGAGCTTCATCTGTAGACCACAGCTTCCATTCAAATTCCGAGACTAGATTTCCAGATTTTCAGCATTTATGGGTTCCGGGATGTTCTTAGCTCGTCGGGGGTGGTTCGTCGGTGTAGCTGAGCATACATGGAGCTGATACGCCACTGAGATGCTCAATTGAGGACCGGAGTTGGGTGTTCTCGACTTTGGCACTCTTGTGTGACGGTAAGAGTGTGTAGCTTGGTAGATTGGTTGTGAGAATGGATTGGTTAGGGTTTACTTCATTTTATTATTGTTTTTACATCTTAGAACAGATTCTTTTATATTTGTTATGTTTTAGCAAGTAATTTAGTATTTTATTACTTAGTTGAAGCTTAATTTGTGTTTTATTTGATGCTTGGTTAATTGTTTAGTGTTTAAGTTCTAAGTTAGGGTTTACATTTTGCTTTAGATTAGATTTTATTTGATTCTTGTTATTTCATTCTTAGTTAAAGTGTGTGGTGATGATTTAATCAAGACGTAGAGTGACAATGCGTTTGGGTTTGATTATTGGCACACAAGTAGATTTCATT
Organism: Zingiber zerumbet; assembly: GCA_037833815.1. NCBI lineage: Eukaryota > Viridiplantae > Streptophyta > Magnoliopsida > Zingiberales > Zingiberaceae > Zingiber > Zingiber zerumbet. Next base: position 9,720,930 of record JBBMJZ010413112.1, read on the forward strand.
TATGCTTTAGATTAATTTCTTAATTGCTTGCTTTCATTTGTGAGATTTAGGTTCAAGTTTAACCCCCCCCCCCCATTTTTATATCGAAAACCCCAAAAATAGGAATAAAATACAATCTTAGATTACATCCTACCGTTTGTTCCTCGAGATCGATCCTGGGCTCGTTACTACAACATGATTGTGTAGTTAATGGGTTCAGTGGATAATACATTATTAATTTGATTTGCGAGTGTGACAGATTCGCTAATCACCTTCCTAGGCTTCTTAGAAGCCTTGGTCATACTTAACTCCTCTAGGTCAACTCTAGGGATATCTTCCCTTGTGACCTTCTTAGTGCCTTTCTTGGACTTCTTAGAAGTCTAGTCACATTGGTCTTCTCAAGATTGCTTCTAGGAATGACCTCCCTTGAAATCTTGACTTGACCTCTAGACCTAGGATTAGTTCCATTACTATATGGAACCCTATGGTATGAAGCCACATTCTTTTTGGCTTTAGGTTGGTATCCCAAACCTCTATGGTCATTAGATGGCTCTTGCCTATCTATCCCTAGATCTTGTTCATTTGGCCCCTTTAAGATATTTTCCATTCTTTTAAGAGTCTTTCTAATTTTTCAAGTCTTGACCTCAAGACTTGATTTTCTCTTCTTAAGTCCTTAAATTTTGACTTTTCACTAAATCCTTGAGTATTTTTATTCTTGGGCTTATATCTAAAATCCTTAGAACTCTTGCCCAATTTGTCTTCTACCTTCCTAGTCTTAGGTATAGTTGTTTTGGCTTGATAAGCTACATATATTTTTTTTAATTCTATCATGCTTTATATTTTCATGATAAATAGCATTAAAATGATAGAGATTAGACCTAGCATGCATTTTATCTTAATTTAGAGGAATTGGTTCAATAAATGATACATTGAGTTTGCTCATGAGAGGTCCACCTTGACTTGTGCTTCCACCTTTAATCTTGGTTGATTTCTTCCATTTTGGACATTGGCTCCGATAATGTCCTATTTGATTGCAAGAGAAGCACATAATGTACTCCTTGTCTTTGTGTACAACAGGACCGACCTTCTTTGGCTTCTCCTTAGTCTCAAGTGCCACTTGCCCCTTCTTCTTGGTTAACTTAGGATACCTGCTTTTGTAATGTTCTTTTCCCTACACTCAAATCATATAATATGATTTTTATTATTACAATTTAAAATTTTTATACCTTCACATGTAGGTATGACACTTGATCCTTCATTTGATTTTGGTTCACTTGTCGCAGTGACATCATCTTCTTCTCTATTTGACCAGGAAGTAGAGGCCTCTTCTTGCTCCGATGTTAATGAATGACGCTCTCCCTCAATACTAGAGGTAGATGCTTCTTCATCTTCATCCTCATGCACGTGAAACAAGGAATACACTCCTTTGCCTTTGTCTTCGTGCTCTCATAAGGATGGCTCTTCTTCACTTTTTTCCTCTTCGGATGTTGAGCATCTCTCAACCTTTGACTCTCCTTCTTCTTGATCCAATGAGTTACCCTCTTTGAATTCTTCTTGATTCGGTGTAGTGGAGGGTTCTTTATGAATCTTTGTCACTTTGCTCCAAAGCTCCTTAGTATCTTTGTATTCTCCAATTTTGTTCAAAATGGTGCTCGGCAATAAACTAACAAATAATTTGGTTACTTTATTATTTGCCTTGCTTTTTTGGATTTGCTCTGCTCCAATTGATTCTTTTGATGAACTTACCTTTTGAATCCTAACTTCAAATCCCTCCATTAGAGAAAACCATTGCTCTATCTCCATCATGAGGAAGTTCTCGATTCTTGATTTCCAAAGATAGAAGCTTGTCATTGTGAATAGTGGAGGCATCCTTGTGTCAAATCTGAGTCCATCTCGGTAATCCACCTTGAAATTGAGCTCCCTTTTAATGATAGCCTTTAGCTTGTTGAAATTAGGGCTTCAACTTCTCCTTCCTCTCTAGTTCATTGCCCTTCTAGCGATGAGTCCGGTGAAGAGCGATCTCGCTCTGATATCACTTGTTGGGTCACTTTGGGAGCTATATGGGGGGGGGGGGGGGGTGATTAGCTTCGTTCACTTCGATGAGTTGTTGTAGTGGAAAACACTCAAGCAAACGCTAACGCTAAAGATTTACTTAGTATCCACCTCAATAAGATGTCACTAATCGAAGGATCCACCCCTCACTCACACATCCACTATAAAACACTCTTTGGAAATACTCCAAAGGCAGAGAAGCCTCGTATAAACTCACATACATAGTAGATACAAGAAGAGAAAGATACAAGTTGATACAAATGAAATCTTACAAGATTTATAATAAAGAAACCCTAGCTTACTCTTTTCTTGCTTGTAGACACCTCTTGAACCTTGGATGTAAAGCAACACTTGTCTCCAAGAAGCTTTCAAGAACTGCTGTGAAGATTTGTGCTCGGTGAACAGAGTGGAAGAGAATAGCACTTTTGAAATAGCATGCGAGAATCCTTTTATTAGACTCACAACGGCTAGTTTTTCAAATGTAATCAATTACCCTAATCGATTACACATGCCTAATCAACTAGCCTAATCGATTAGACATATTTCTATTTATGCTAGAATGACCCGTAAGTGATTAAGCTTCAGAGCTTAATCGCTTACAAAACATTTTGTTTCTCATAGAATGAAACTTAATCGATTACACTAATCGATTAAGTCATACTGAATCACTTATGGCAAATGATTCAACTCCCTTTTATTTCACACATCACAACCTTAATCGATTGTCGTAATCAGTTAAGAATGTGATAATCGATTACTTTAATCAATTACAACTCTTTCTGTTTCAAGAAAAGAGTTCCTTAAGCTATTAAGCAAACTCTATGATCACTTAACACATTGTGTAATCAATTAACCTAATCAATTACCTAACCCTAACTTTCAAATCTAAGTCTAGGATTCCTTGCCCAACATCTGGTCAACCGTAACTTGTTGGGACTTCACATTGCCTAACATCCAGTCACCCTTGACCTGCTGGCACTTCTTCACCAAGTGTCTAGTCAATTTTTTAACCCACTTAGACTTTTCTTCTCGTACCAAGTGTCTAGTCAATCCTTTGATCCACTTGGACTTCCAAATACCTGGTGTCTGATCAACCTTAACCCACCTAAATTTTCACCTGCCTGGCTTCAATCACCATGACTTTCTCACTGCCTAGTTTTACTCACTAGGGCTTTTTACCTGACTTCACTCATCAAAATTTTGTTCTACCTAACTTCACTCACTAGGGCTTTTATCTAGCCTCATTTATGAGGATTTTTCAACTGCTTGGCTTCACTCACCAGGACTTTCTACACCAAGTGTCCGATCAATATTAACCCACTTGGATTTTTCTTCTTCTGCCAACCTTCCCGTTGGTCTTGCCCTTGCCTAATCTCCAGTTAGGACTTCCCAGTCAAATAACTATTTAACCTTAACTTACTTGACTATTCTTCACATTAAACTGGTCAACCTTGATCAATTTCTCCAAAAGGATAATTGCACCTCAATCTCCATATATTGTCAAACATCGAAACTTAAACATCACGATTCAAGGTTGAGCCAACTCAAGATTAGTCAAACTGATTAACTTTGACCTAGGGAAATTGCACCAACATTTAGGCCCTGAAAAGGATAAGGCAATACAATATTAACTCGACCCTTGAGCGAAGGGGAGGTCGCTACCATTTCCTGAAGGAACTCGACCCCGAGTATGTCCTAGTCTGGGTGAGTTTAGAACCTGAAAAGGACAAGACGATATGGTACTCGCTCAACCCTTGTGCGAAGGGGAGTCCACTATCACAACCTAGAGAATCTCAACCCCGACTACGTCTGAGTCCGTGAAAGTTTGAGCCCTGAAAAGGATAAGACAATATGGTAATTGCTTGACCTTGTACGTAGGGGAGTCCTCTACTGCAACCTGAAAGATCTTAACCATGACTATATCCGAGTCCAAGGGAGTTTGGGTCATGAAAAGGATATCTAATGATAAAGATCACTGGTCTAAGACCTATTGAAATAGTCGATGGCCTCGATGAAGTACCTTCAAGTAATGCTGCATGGAAAAACTACAATTCATATTCAAAATATAGAACTAAATGTGCTCGAACCTAAGGTGCAACTTTAAGATAACCCTTCCACTATCCTAGAGATAATATCCCGATCCCTTGACTCCCAAGTATTTTCTAAGTCAGAGAGAGAAGTGTAATATCAATCCCGCTAAGGGAGATAATAACTCAATCCCACTGAGGGATAGAATGACACAATCCTGCTGAGAGAACAACTCAATCTCTTGACTTCCAAAACGTGCTTGCAATGAGTGTTGAAATGCTTTGGGATCACGATGAGGGTAGAAGATATTTCGGTGTCATCCATCTTATAATGTCTCAGTACAGTTTTTAACTCAGTGTTCCCATAGATGGCACCAATTTGATCCTACCTAATAACTCTGATGGTTAACTCGCTGATGAGATGGTGTTGATGTTGACTATGCCACCATAACCCAAGGGAAGATGCGGTCGAACTGTCCTGTATGTTGACTATGTTACTGTGAGTTAGAAGGTGGTGGGGTAATCAAAGATGTCAGTGAAGCTATAGAAGGGCGTCATCGTGCATCACAAGGGGAACCAAATCATCCAAAGCGCCTGCAGGGAGTAGAAGAGTGATGAAGGGGGTTAGAATGGAGATCTGAGGGGTGGTCCGAATGTATCCACTCCGACGCTCAAGTCAAGCTCCGAGAGAGTATATGAAGCAGGAAAATAATATTGTAAGGAACTATATAAAAACTGAATGTAAAAGTATACCAAGCTCACAAGAGCATGCTGAAGGTGACACAGAGCCAAAAGTAGCACGAAGATCGAAGACCGGAACATAATAATGACTTGCAGGCTGGAACACAACAGTAATTCGAAGACTAGAACATGACAGTGACATCAAAAGCTGTAACATAATAAAGGCTCAAAGGTCGAAACACAGCAGCGTCTCAAAGGCCATAACACGGCAGTGGCTCGAAGGTCGGACAACTTAAAGGCTAGAACATAGTGGCTCGAAGGCCCAAACACAACAACAGCTTGGGCTTCAGGAACCGGATCGACTGCGAAGGTGGAGTATAACGAAAGTACACAACGAGGGCTCAAATCTACGATGATAGTGGGACTTAGCCTGGGGGAGCGGCGTGCTCCAATGTCAGTGGGAAATGTGACGATAGCGGCAATCTGCACCAGCTATAGCTAGATCTCTACATCAACACCGGAAGCATATGACAACACAAAAGAAAGGCCAAATCAATGTTAGAGGTGGAGCCTAGCGGACTCGAAGGCCGAAGGCGGCTGCAGCGGTGAAGATTCAACGAAGGAAGCACAGTGAGGCCCCTATTTTCACGAAGTCAAAAAGAGGTCAAATAAGTGAAAAGACTAAAATACCCTACATAGTATTTCCATCCCCTCAACATGAATTAAGATTATCAATAATTTTTAGATGAAATATTTTTTTTTATTTGTTACCTTAGTTCGCTTCAATCCTTAGTTTGGAGTTAGAATAGATGGAAGGGTATCTGGCAATAAATTTATCGTTTTTGTTAAAAAAAAATCATAATTTAAATTATGGGAAGGAAGGTATTTAATTTTATAGCCGTAAATCCTAAATTTAAAAGTACTGTATTAATTTATAGCCGACTATTAAATTAAGAAAAGAGATTTATTTTTTTTAAAACATATATATTTTTAAAAATTAATTTTTTATCCCCTTATAATAAATCTATCGTATCCCCTGATAATGGGATATTTCATGGAATTAATAAATTTATCTTTTTGATAACAAATATAAAGAAGTACGTCCATTTTGATTTTGTCAAAGTTGAGTGTCCTAAAATATATCTCACGAGTATTTGACAAAATTAGATGCATTTACTATGTAAAATAACCAGAGCGAAAGTGATTTTAACTGAAAAAGAATAATGTACAGACTAATAACCAGAAGAAAAGATGTCCTCTGATCTGAACAGGTACACTTTAAGTGCGGGGCCCACTGATTCCATCGTACGACCAGTGGGCCATAGGCGAATAAGTCATATTAACACATTTGTCTAGACAAATAATTAAAGACTAATTATTCAAAAGAATCCAAAACACGCTTTAATCCCGATTTACCGTTCGGAAATTTTCAGTAAAAACACACTTTAATCCCGATTTACCGTTAGGAAATTTTCATAAAATTGAATCGTCCAATCTCAAAATTAATCAGCCTAAATTAAATAAATAATATCATTAAAAATATAAAAGTCATTTGGATAAATTTTTATTTATTTAAAATGTTTGCAAAAGCATTAAATTTCATTCCATCAAATAAATAACGGAAATAATTTCATAAATTGGAGTAGAAAAAATATAACAAATTACATTTTAACCAATAATTATTTTCTTTAAAATCAAATTATTTGAATGAGCAAACATGTTTTAAAGGTTTTAAGATAATGTAAATCCAAAGCACGTTTTTTATTTTTATAATTGAGTATTTTATTTTTGAAAAAAGCTAATTTTTTTATTTAAAAAAAATCCTTATTTCAACTGTAATAGTTATAACTAAAACTATTATAATATATAGTAAAATTATTGTAATTTAATCACAGTTATAAATTAAATTATATTAAAAATATTTTTTAATTAACTTAGTCAAAATTAATTATAGTAGTTATGAAGATTATAATTGCTATAATAATATTGAAAAACAGATAATACTTTAATTCTTTTTTTTTTGAATGAGTCCTTTTGATAATGAAAATAGCAGTTGCTTTTTTAATTTTACCCAATAGTTTTTAATTCAGGGTAAGTTTAAAGGTTATAAGCTAAAAACGTCTACTAATGGTAGTTAATTATAATTTTTTTTAACAATAAAAGGGTCTAATTTGAATACTTTAAAGTAGACAAACTTTGATGGACATTTCTAAATACTAGAGTCTCATTTGAATATGGACACAGCAGCATGACGTTAAGAAGGCGAAAAAAGTTATAGTTTAGATTTACATAATTCTGATGGGCTTGTTTAATGTTGGGTCGCAGTGGGCTTAATTTAAGTTAGACGAACATACAGTTTCGTTTAGTTTAGTTTTCAAAATGTTTCGGTTGATATTGCCACACTTTCTATATATATTAATATATATCTTTTTGCAGAAATCAAAATAGCTTCCTTTCCTTTTTAAAAATTATTAAAATAACGGTCTATTTATAATTTAATATGATACCACATGCATTTTTTCCTAATCGCATAAATTCTAGGACGAATAGAAGATATAATCTAGTTTTATTTATAAATTTGACATAATAATTAAATATAAAATACTATAATTATAGAAAACTTGAATGCAATGGAATTATATTATTCTTCGTATAGAGCTCGTTGATTTGACATTCTTATAGAAGAAGAAAAAGAAGAAGAAGGTTAGTCTTCTGAAAGAGTTAGGGTTGACAACGCTGAATCCTCTTCGTCAATGAGAAACAAAGAGATGCTTTAAAAGATGTTCTAATCCTCTATGACCAACCTATTATATAGTATACATCTATTATCAATCCATAGATGATAATGAATATGAGTAATGAGTTTTACATATATGAGATCCACATCCAATAACCTAAAAATCCAATAACTTTAAGTTAGATCACTTAAATAGATTCGGTTTGTATTAGCATATATAAATTACAATTAAAACCACATAATAAAGATACAATCTAACAATTTCCCACTTAGGCTATTTATGATTTGCATAAGATATAAGAGTAAATTTTAGTTGATATCAAATTTTATGGGTATAGAATACCCCTATAAATAATCTGGTTCATTAACTTCATTGATATATGACTAAAAAGGTAATATCTACTATATATGATCGTAATAAGCGCCAACAGTAATCACAATATCAATGTCATTAATGACATAGATCAAGAAGTGAACGTGTAGATAAAAATTACACGAAATGTGATCAACACATGTCAATTTCTAAATTAGTCCTAAGGTGATCTCAAAAAAGGTCAGATCATATCTGTAAAATACTTTATACTAAACTATAAAATCAAGTCATGATCAACTTTATGATTCCAAAAGGAGTCTATATATGATATTTACAATCATTAAATGCTAAACAACAGTAGTAAATGATGACATAATTTATTCAGAGTGTTAAACAAACAAGATAGCATGGATGTTTTAAACTTTAAGTATGTACAATAATCATAACAAATATTTATCTTCATAAACATAGAGCAATAAAATAAATACAAACTCCCACCAGATGAGTTCTTCTATAAGGACTCTCATATCTACAATATACACATGAAACACCTTAGGCCAACATGGAATATGTGCTGATATGTTCTATCATGACCTGACGAGTCTGAACTCTTTCTTTAACCGCAAGAAACTTGATATCAATGTTCTTAGACTTCGACGAACTGCAGTTATTTTTGGTATAAAGTTTATTAGCTTTATTATTATAGTAGATCCTCAGTGACATGTTAATGTTGTTGATCTATAACGTTGCGATAAAGTTTCGCAGCCAAATCCCATGATTGGATGCTTCATAACATGTTATCAATTTTGCTTCCATAGTAGAAGTGACTACTAGCATTTGCTTAACGCTCTTCTAAGATATAACCCCTCTATCATGTAGGGATCTAGCGCGCTAAACACGCTTAAGCACAGCGGAAAATTAACTAGATCCTCTCAAGAAGATCCATGCGAAAGAGAAAACAATCATATACTAAGTTTTATATGAGAGGTATACCTTTGTTCTGTGCCCTTCGTAATCCCGACAGCAACATTTCTTTGGATGCAGATCTCAGCGTGATCAAGCATCCATGCCTTTACGGTATCCACACGAACACATCCTTCGTTCGTCACACGAAAAAGCCTTCGGAGAAGAACCACCTTCATGGTGCTAGCCACTCATGGAGCTTTGGCCAAGAGCAAAATCGCCCAAGGAGGAAGGAGGGAGAAGAGGGAAGATCAAGAGTCACCGTTTCATCTCTTTCTCATCACATGAAAAATTCATTCCAAAAAACCTATTTATATTCATCCAATGAATATCAAGGGTTTTTTTGTCTCTTTGTATTCCTCTTAATGGATTGGATTATTATATTGGATTAACCATTAATCCAATAACTCAATAAGTCTAACCTATTGAGTCTAACCCATTAATCCAATGTGTCTAATTCAGATTGGATTCGATCCAATGAGTGAGTTCATTTGAATCTAACTTAATAAGTAACTCAAAAAGCCTAATCATCTCATAACTGGCTCTTAGGGATAATTACTAATAATCTCCCACTAGCACTAATGCCAATCACCACTAAGATGACACCAACACTTTGGATTTACTCGTTATTCTTAATATCCTTAGTATTTTAGTCAAACTAAAATACCCATCTCCAAACTAATATGTTCTTTGTGTGTAACCCAATAGGCTCTCAAAATATTGGCAATGCATCCAAATCAACATTTATGATACATAAGCAATGAGTGACATCTAGCAATGCATCATTGCTACCCAAGTGATGAGAAAGTCGAGATCCAACCTAACCTGTCCGTGGCTATTATCTCGTAAGACTCAATCTCTCTATCCTTGATATCTAAATTGATCAATGAAGCATAGATCATATCATCCTCTTATCAATCTTTGTGTTTCTTGATATCTAAGTAGACACATTAAACAAATAAGCTCAATATCTCATATTGACTCATCTGAGTATGGTCATACATTCTTGTGCCATACTAATCAAAGAGCCCATAGATATCACTTCCGTCATATGGAAGGGATAAATCTCATCTACATCACTTACATCGCTCTGCATGATTGATTACATACCTAGTGATCGACTTTACAGTCTACCCTGTTATAGGTGACGTTTGACGATACCAAAGTACATAACTTCTTATGTAGGGAACTGTAGTGACTTTAGGTCTAAGGACTATTCATACTAATAGTCACATGAGAATGTTTATGACACTCATATAACGATCTATAAAATATTCTCATGGCGGGTCATTCAGTACATATTCTCTAATATATACTCATGTGTCAACCTGATATCTCATTTCCATGACTTATGAGATTAAGTCATCCGTTGACCCACATGCTAGTTTCAACGCATTAATATTATCCTTACATATTAATGCTTGACTACGAATAATTAAGAGTAGTATCTATATATATCTACAGGCTCCCACTATCAATTCAACCAATTGATATGCTGTAAACTAGAACCTACTACCCTAGGACACTATTATACTTATTCATTCGGCACTGAACTGAAATAAATATGATAACAAACTTTACCTTTTATTAATAAAATAAAATATGATACAATATGTTCTAAGTCAATCAACTCTTGATCGGCTCTTAGAGCTTACACTAACAATCTTCATATGTCACTAATGTCAATCACTGAAATATCTAATATCCATTGACCTAGTGTAACCATCATGCTTTCTTTGTTCTAAAGCATTGGTTGAAGGATCCGCAATGTTAGCATCGATCAATATTCTACATAGTCTCACATATCCTCTATCGATGATCACTTGAATAAGATGGAGGCACCAAAATATTTAATACCTAGCATCATCATTTAAGTAAAATACATACCTTGACTGCGATTTGAAATCATCCTTATCAGTTTGGACGCTAGCATTGATGTAACCCTTTAGAGAAAGCTCTTCATTGCCTCCAAAGATCAAGAAATAATCTTTAGTTCTTCTCATGTACTTAAGAATATTCTTGACTGTTGTCCAATGATCTTCCCCTAGATCTGTTTGGTATCTGCTCGCCATTCTTAACGCATACGAAACATCTA
>JBBMJZ010413112.1:9783164-9795630 GCA_037833815.1 Zingiber zerumbet
CCAAGTGGCCACTTAATGGCGCTACAATACTCATATTGTCTATCCACAACTTATTTGTATACATTGGAAAGAACGGTGAAGTAGTTTTGAGTTAGAATTACTAAATACAAATGTAAGGGCGCCATTTGTACAACGATCATGACAGGTTTCTAAATTTATTATTTGACCAATTACATGTACGGCAGGCTGTAAGTGGACAAGCAGTGACATTTCGATTAAGGATCATATAACGATCAAAGTTAAGATAGGGTGTTAGTGAAGATTAGATGAGTGGGTCATTATCGAGGCTCAGCCCATCACTCCCTAGCACTAAGGCCTTAGTATGAAATTGGTAGGTCTGAAAGCCGGTCGGACTTGAGGGACCTACTGTTATACTTATGACATCCAATGTATTGCCAGTTAGCCCAAATTCTAACCAGGTTTAAGTCTCTCAACATATGGCCGGTCGATCCGAGAACCGGGTGGACTTAAGAAACTTATCATGTCACTCAGTGTTAAGGCATATAGATTAAACCTGAACAGTCCTAGCACTAGTTGAGCATATGGAATACAATTCCCCATTGCTACAATATAACTGAGTATATTGCTAGGTTAACCCAACAGTCGGTCTAACCTAAGGGTCTCAATTCACTTCTCATATATCCGTCTCCCTCCATATAGCCTATCGGTCATAAGGCCGATCACATTTATATGGCTCAGTGTTCCCGTTTAATATATGTATATACAAGGCAAATGCATAAGACAACTCTCAATTCAAATCTGTTCGGATATAGATCCGGTCGGACCTCCAGATCCCAGAGCATTTCAGGAGCAAGTTTCATAACATATGGTCGATCGGTCCAAAGTAGATAGGATCTTTCGGGACTTGAATCCCCGCTCTTCAGAGACAGGCATCACAGTATACGGTAGGTCGGCTAAAGATCCGGCCGAGATATGGTAGGCTAAAGATTTGGCCGAGATACAGTTGGCTAAATATCCAGTTGGGCTACATCCAGGGGATAATATTATCAGGGAATCGTAACAATCTGTCAAGAAATAACAGTTATTCACCAAAGAATATTCTGATATCTAACACATACTTGTAACAGAATCTTCTTAGTAGGGTGGCTACGTAGTTTCTATTATTATTACGGAGGGTTACAAAAGAATGTTCATATACATGTAAAGGAAAATTTCTCGGAGGAAGACTATACACCTTTCATTAGCCAACATCTTCCGATACCGAATATTCTTTGTCATCTCATTATTGCTGAGGTTATGAAAGGTGATATAAAAGGGGTTCTCTCCATTGGCGAGTTACGCAATACTTTTTGCAAACTTTACACCACGCGCATATATCTACTGTTCTTCTCCATTTTTTGCTCGGTCATCCATACTGACTTAAGCATCGGAGTGCTTGTGCTAGGAACCCCCTCACTGGCTCTCCCTCTAACGTTCTTTTACTCTCTCTTTAGTCTGCGCAAAGAGGAAGGAGGGGTTAGAAGTCCTTTTCCAACCCATTCGAGGTCTTCTTCCAATTAGCAACAGAACCATGTCAGAGAAGATCAATAAGCATACAGAAAGATACGTGAAAGACGATATGTTTGAAATATCAATACAATTGAAGCCAACACCTATAAATTACTTCATATGATCATTCTTTGATGATCTCAGATCTGATCTGCTCTTGCTTGCGTATATTTTCTTTACAATTCTGAAAAAATTCCACCAAATCTTTCCTTCTTTTGCCTGCACTGTCTCTCGTTTCTCTTCGCTTGACTTCGTCTCCTCCATGCAGAGATTCTTCGCGATGTACGTAGATTTCTGCAAGGTCGCGACCTGTAAAAGCCATGACTGACAATGTTTGTTCCAGTAGAGCTACTGCTGCATGAGTTGTGAGATTGTGAGAATGAGGGAGGACTTTGTAGGAGGAAGAATGGGAAGCTTCTTGGATTGGCTGGCAAGGTTATTGAAATAAGACAACTTGGTTGACAAGGGAGTACACCACAGTGAACTGGTCAAAACTTTATAGTTTGCAAGAGCTGAGAACAATCCGAATGATAAATTTTGCTAATTGGCTTGGTTACTAAATACAAGGGTAATTAGTTTTCTATTAATGTTTAATAAATACACTATTTACTCTGGATTTTGTAATAATTCCATCCGAAAGAAAATTAATGACTAAGTTTTTGGCAAAGTTCTCAAAATATTAATAGAGAGATGGAGAATAATTGTTTTGGATATCTTATTGCAGTATCTAAAGCCTAAAGGGTATATTTATTTATAAGTCCATGTGGCGTAGTACAGACAGTGGATGGATAACATCTTTAATATAATGATCAGAAGTTGATTTTTAGGAACTAACGACTTAGATTTATCCCACCATGCGCCTAACACCTGTGCACCTACATTTACCTTTTTCTATATCCATGGACAGTGGCGGATCCAGGAATTCAAGCATGGAGGGACGATTTTTACGCGGAACTAGGGGCGGTATCCTCTATATCCATCGATGGAACCCTATAATACTAGGAGTTCTACTGCTGGCAAGGGGGGGGGGGGGCGACTGCCGATGCCCCCCTGGATCCGCCTCTGTCCATGGGTCTGACGCTAGGGATCGTTAAGGTACTGGATCTACTTTTAAAGGATATATTTATATAAGTTATCTAAATAAAAAATGAAAAGATTGAAAATGCTATATTATCATTATAATCGTAGTAATGACCAAAGAATGCTGGCATGGATGAGTCTCAATTAGCACTTCTCGATTATCCTAGTGGGCGAAGGGAAACTTCTGTTAAGCTGGAGCGGTCACTCCTAGGATTAGTTGGTTCGAAGAATTGAATATCGGTGCAACTAAAAAAATTATAATCATAGCAATCAATATGATAAATTTGAAAATATTAGTTTTTGCTATTTTTTAGTTGAATTAATTTTGGAAGTGACCACTCCGGTTCTACGAAAGTTTCCCATAGACTAATAGAGTAAATCGAGAAATGCTTACAGCGGGCAACTCATCAAACCAGCATTCTTAGGTCAACCGTTCGTTAAGCAAAATTCATACGTTAATTCATTGAAACTGGGACTTGATCCTTAGATACCTGAAAATTTGAGAAGGTGATCTACCGTTGCACCGTTGCCCCAGGGGTTATTATTTTTTGCTATCGAATCATGTCGATGATGCCAAACATGGTCAATTTCGATTGATTGAAATCAATTTGATATTATTGTCCATTATTATTCTCTCTACTGTTATTACCCTAAACAAGCTCAACGGGAGTGTTCAATATTTGAACGTTAAGTTGGATGCCAATTTGGTAAAGCATTGCTTTAATATTGGATTTGTGAATATATAAATAATTTATTGTTCTATATAGAAATGTAAGAAACTGAAAGTTGGTGAGTTATTATACGTTCATGGATAAAATGGAAAGCATGAAAAATTGAATTTGTGGTAAGGTATGTCGTTTCAATTTTGTCACACTATATTTTAAGAGTAATACTAGCAGAGAGATGTAGTTCAGAAAGAATGGATTGGAGCTAAATGATTTTAGATGTTACATTGACTATAGATTTATATTCGACTTCAGTGCTTGAGTGGGAAATAGTAAGTTGCTTTTTAGAATGCAATTAAACCTCAATGAAATGAGGTTTCGACTAAAATATCCAATCTATCTTCAAGAGAACAAACCCCATTTGTATTACTATAGGCATCTAATTCCTATGTCAAAGAATCCTTTTAACGCCTTCCCAATGTTGTTCAAAGAGAGCATGCATAAATTGACAAGCTCGATTGACAACAAAAGTAATATCAGGTTAGGTAATAATGATATATTGTAATGCTCCAACAATACTTCATTATATTTGAGGATCATCATTCATAGGCAGAGAAACTGATGACATAGAAAAGTTATCTACCAAAATTGGTATAGAAATATGACATGCATTATCCATTTTAGCCCATTATAGAATTTCAATGATGTATTTGCTCTGCGAGAGAAAACAATATGTAGAATTTCAAAAAAATTCAATACCAAGAAAATAATGACCATTGCCAACATCTCGGATTGAAAAATCTTAATTAAAAAGATAGAGTATAAAAGAGATGACTTCTTGATTACTATCAGGTAGTAGAATATCGATTACATAAATAAGAAGAAATATCATAAGCTAGCATTGTATTTATAAAATAAAGAAGGATTAGTCTTTAAAACATAGAATCCTTAAGTGTATAGCTAAGTAGATAGATGATAAAACTATGCATGAGGAATTTGATGAAGATCATGTATAGATTTCTTGAGCTGATAAACATGTGTTGAGAATTATGAATGGAAGAACCACGACAATTGTTCCATAAATATATTTTCTTGAAGATGACTATGAAAAAAATATTGAAAATATCTAATTGTCAGATTGATAAATTGAAGCTAATAACTATAGATAATAATAATCTAACCATTTTAATCTTAATGACTAGGCTAAATGTGTCATTAAAGTCAATATAGGATTATTAATTGAATTCTTTTGTCACAAGATGAGTTTTATATCGTCCAAGAGAGCCATCAACATAATACTTGAGACAGAAAACTTATTCGGAACCTATAATATTTATAGAGATAATACGAAGAATTAGGTACTAAAGTCCACAGTTAATGAAAGTATCAAATTTTGTAATTATCATACCATTGTATTTGAAGTATTCATATTTTATTGATTTTGTATTAATTATTTGGACACCTCATTGATTATAAATATTCAATTTTTTCTACCATTTTTTTTTTAAAAAATATTGGTGGTGTTTAAATTCATGGAATAACAAAATGGCACATATATATATATATATATATTTTATTCACGTTCAAAATGCAAATAAATTAAAATAAGTGTATCAGGGTTTGAATCTTCCCACTCCCTCTACTATCCCTCCAAACCAATGCTCCTAACGAACCCTCAATCTGTCCTTTCCCGGCCATTGCACTCTGAGCCATATACTTCTCTCCTCCAGACGTGCCTGCGGACCGAGAACATCTCCGCCGGTAGATCTATTCATGCCCATGTCATCAAAGCCGGTCTCCAACTCGGCGTCTACTTCACCAACAATCTCATCCACTTCTACTCCAAGTTTGGATTTTTCAGCGATGCCCACCTTGTGTTCGACGAGATGCCCCTGAAGAACATTTTCTCCTGGAACTCCTTGCTGTCCATGTATGCCAAAGCCGGAATGACTCAGGTGGCAAACAACGTGTTCGACAAAATGCCTGAGAGGGACTCTGTTTCTTGGACCACAATGATCGTGGGATTTAATCAGGTGGGAGATTTTGAGCGAGCTGTTTGCTTGTTTCTGGAGATGCTTCGCTTCGGAGTTCCTCCTTCTCACTTCACATTCACAAATGTGCTCTCATCGTGTGCGGCCCTTGAGGCATTAGATATTGGCAGGAAGGTTCACACTTTTGTGGTGAAGCTTGGACTTAGTAGCGTTATTCCAGTTGCTAATTCCCTTATTAACATGTATGGGAAGTCGAGGGAAGCAGTGACTGCAAAGGCTGTTTTTAATAGGATGAGATTGAGGAGCGTGTCGAGTTGGAATTCAATGATTACCTTGTATGCTCAATCTGGAAGGATGGATCTTGCTCTTGACCAACTTGAGCAGATGGAGGAGCGCAGCATTGTTTCTTGGAATGCAATGATCGCAGGGTACAATCAGAATGACATGAACCAGGAGGCGATGGAATTCTTCTCGCGGATGCTTAAAGACCAATCTGCAGCCCCTGATACCTTCACTTTTACCAGTGCTCTTTCTGCATGTGGCTACCTTGGAAGGTTGGATGTAGGGAAACAAATTCATTCCCACATTATAAGAACCGAACAGTCTCTCCATACACATCTTGTAAATGCTTTGATCTCTATGTACTCCAAATCAGGTGGGGTTGAAATTGCTCGAAGGCTTGTTAAACAAACAGTGGCTAATGATCTCAATGTCATATCCTTCACTGCACTTCTTGAGGGTTATATTAAGCTTGGAGATTTGCAACCAGCTAGAGAAATCTTTGAGCTGATGAAAAATCGTGATGTTATTGCTTGGACTGCTATGATTGTTGGGTATGAGCAAAATGGTTTTAATAGTGAAGCTATGGACCTCTTCAGGTTGATGCTTGACAAAGGCCCTAAGCCAAACAATTACACATTGGCCGCAGTACTAAGTATCTGTTCTACCTTGGCATCTTTAGACAATGGAAAGCAAATTCATTGCAAAGCTATCAAATCTGGGAACCTGTCTGTCTCAGTAAGCAATGCCCTTATTACAATGTATGCTAAATCTGGAAGCATCACAGGAGCTAGAAGAGTGTTTGATCAGATATGCCAACTTAAAGAAACAGTCTCATGGACTTCAATGGTCATCGCATTAGCTCAACATGGTCTTGGAGAAGAAGCTATAACCTTGTTTGAAGAGATGATCAACACAGGTGTGAAGCCTGACCATATAACCTATGTCGGTGTCATCTCAGCCTGTACACATGCAGGACTGGTGGAACAAGGCAAGCAGTATTTTCAGTGGATGCAGACAAAACATCTGATTCAACCCACACAAAGCCATTATTCATGCATGATTGATCTCTTTGCACGTGCTGGTTTACTTCAGGAAGCACAAGAATTCATCAAACATATGCCTATAGATCCAGATGATATAGCATGGGGTTCTCTTCTGGCTGCTTGTAAAGTTCACAAAGATGCAGAGCTGGCAAAGATTGCTGCAGAAAGATTACTAGCAACTAATCCTGACAATAGTGGTGCTTATTCTGCACTTGCTAACGTCTATTCTGCATGTGGCAGATGGAATGATGCTGCTAAGATTTGGAAATCAATGAAGGACAAAGGAGTGAGGAAAGAACAAGGATTCAGCTGGATGTACTCAAAGAATAAGGTTCATGTCTTTGGCGCTGATGACGGATTGCACCCGCAGAGATATGAAATATATCAGATGGCTGCAAAGCTCTGGAAAGAGATTAAGAAAGCAGGTTTTGTTCCAGATACACAATCTGTGTTGCATGACATAGATGATGAGTTGAAGGAGGAATTACTAAGTCGTCACAGTGAAAAACTTGCTATAGCTTTCGGTTTGATCAGTACACCCAAGAACACTACTCTAAGGATTATGAAAAACCTAAGAGTTTGTAATGATTGTCACTCTGCAATAAAGTTTATATCCAAATTTGTAGGAAGGGAAATTATTGTGAGAGATGCTACTCGCTTTCACCATTTTAGAGATGGATTTTGCTCGTGCAGAGATTTCTGGTAGAATGTAAAATATTTTGGCATATGGAGATGAACTTTTATTTATTTAGATATGTGGCACATTGAGTAAATAAATAAAAGAAACAGACTCAAATTATCAATATTGAGATTTGAAATTCTCAATTTTTATGTATATAATATTATATATGATTATTAACTATTGAGATTAATTGCGTTAAATAAGTAGTATACACCAATGAGCATACATATAAACAAAATACACTTAATAAAACATGAACATGAGTAATTCTTTTATGGTGAAAACTTTTTAGTGGTCACTTAATGGCATTACAATGCTCATATTGTCTATCCAACAACTGATACGTATACATGGGGAGAGTGATCTTAATTTATGAGTTGCAGAGGATAACGAAGTAGTTTTGAGTTAGAATTACTTGATGGTCCTTCACCCTTCATATTGGTTATATCACTTTCTATTCTGCTCTTTAGTTTCATATAGTCTTTGAAGAGGTTATCCGAATCCTCATCCAAGTTTGTCATCATGCAGAAACAATCATGACAGGTATACAGTTCGTATACAAATTTATTTGATCAATCACATGTATAATAAGCATACACTAAGATACGTGAGAACGATATGGTTGAAATATCAATACAATTGAAGCCAACGCCTATAAATTACTTCATATGATCATTCTTTGATGGTCTCAGGTCTGATTTGCTCTTCCTTGGGTGTATTTTCTTTACAATTCTGAAAACATTCCACCAAATTTTTCCTTCTTTTGCCCGCACTGTCTCTCGTTTCTCTTCACTCGACTTCATCTCCTCCGTGCAGAGTTTCTTCGCGACGTAGATTTCTGCAATGTCGCGCCCTGCAAAAGCCATGACTAACAATGTTTGTTCCAGTAGAGTAATTGTTGCATGAGTTGTGAGACTGCGAGAATGTGGGAGGACTTTATCAGAGAAAGAATGGGAAGCTACTTGGATTGGCTGGCAAGTTTGCTGAAATAAGACAACTTGGTTGACAAGAAACACACCACAGTGGACTGGTCAAAACTCAATAGTTTATTAGAACTGAGAACAATCCAAATGATAAATTTTGTTAACTGACTTGGTTACTAAATACGAGGGTAACTAGTTCACTATTAATGTCTAATAAATACGTCATTTACTTTGGTATTTGTAATAATTCCATCAGAGATAAAATTTATAACTAAATTTTTGACCAAGTTCTCAAAATATTACTTCCACATCATATTTTAATTGATATCGTATTATTTTGACACCTCATTGATTGTAAGTATTCAATTTTTTGTCTGTATTTTTTTTTAAAAAAAAATTGGTGGTGTTTAAATTCATGGAATAAAAAAAATGGCATAATGTAATATTCATAAAAAGATACAATTAATGTGTTTAAAGTAGGGAATGCAGCAGAGTTGTAACAATTATATATAATAACGATTTTTTTTTTTTATCTGTACATCCTTGCCCATACTCATGGACGATCCTTTACCGTCTAGGCACCCAGATTGTAAAGAGTTATCGAGTGTACAGGATATTAAATCTCTCTCGATATATGTTGGTATAATTTAGGTTAATGACGAATGACGAATGAATTAAATTAGGATATTTATAATCTAATTGTTTAACTAAGTGTGCAGGATTTAATAGGCTTAGAGAACATGATGCCAGGTTGAAATCTAACTAGGTCCACAGGACCTAATAATTGGACCGAAGTCCACATAAGTCTGCAGGACCCAATATCTGGCGGGAAGTCTGGTTGGGTTTGCGAGACCTAACAATTGGTCGAAGTCCAGTTGAATCTGCAGACCTAACAACTAACAAGAAGACATGGTGGGTCAAAGGTAAGTCAAGTGATTGCATTTGGTAAGTAAGAAGTAAGTAACTAGAGGAGAGATCCAGTAAGGACGCGTTCCTGGTTGAGAGAACTGTAGGCGTCAGTCTAGTTTAGATTCATTTGAGAAACCTGAGCTGAGATCTTGACTAGATCTTAGACTAACTCTATCTTATTATATTGTGCTAACTCTATTTTACAAGATAAACATATTTTTATTTGTCTTGACTAACTCTTTTTTTAGGAAGGAGAAGTGCGAAAAAGGGGAGTCCGGATGACCAGAAGGGATCCGGGCGCCCCGACTCCGGACGTCTGGAGCTGGTCCAGCCGTCCTGACCAGTTCGCCAGAGCGGGTGCTTGGACAGGCACCCGAGCGGTCTGGGCACCCCAACTCCGGGCGCCCGGAGCTGGTCGGGGCGCCGGGACCAGCTTGCCTGGGCGGGTACCTGGACAGGCACCTGAGCGGTTCGAGCGTCCGAAATTGGTCTAGGCGCCCATATCATAAAAAGTTATCCAGGAGTTGAGTTGGAGCATGTCGACTGGCCGAACCTACGTCAACAGTCCAAACATCCGGAGGGGGTTTGAGCACTCGAAGGTGGATAAAACTTCGCGGAGAAGTTTCGACAAGAGGTCACCATGTCAGCATCATCCAAGCCTCTAGAGGGGTTTTACGCTCTCGGAATGGGCCTATATAAAGGCTTTCGACCAACAGTTTCATAACAACAATTTCTACGACTTTCATTCTTGCGTGCTGCTCCGAAAAGGCTCTAACAACACTGAAAGACTGTTCAGAAGTTTAAATAACGAAAGACTTCGATTTCCTTTCTGTTTGTCGGTAACAATTATTTCGGTTCTTGCACGCGATACTTGTAACATATTATTCAAACTAATACTGATTGTCCAACAAAAGTGATCGACAATTACAGGCCATAGAGTAGGAGTTGTTACAGGCTCCGAACCAAGTAAAATCATTTATGTTAGCATTGTTTTCTATTTTCTTTATTTCACAATTTTTAAAAAATGTTATTCACCCCCTCTAGTGACTTTACAATCCTACATGAACCTCATCATCTCGAATGGAGTTCTATTCCTTCTCTCGGCAACTCCATTTTGCTAAGGAGTAGCAGGAATAATCAGTTGTCTTGTAATGTATTTTTCGAAACAGAGCTCTCTAAACTACTCAGACAGATACTCATCCCCCCGATCAATTCTGAGAGTTTTCACTCTCATATCTAGCTAATTTTCTACCTCGCTAATAAACCTTCTGAAGCACTCTAGTGTCTCAGACTTATGTGAGATCATGTAGACATAACCAAAATATGTGAAATCGTCTATAAACATAATAAAATATGTTGTTCCATTTCAAGCTCTCACATTCATGGGTCTATAAATGTCGAAATGAACTAACTGCAACGGAGTCTCAGCCCTCATTGCTTTTCCAACTAGTTTTCTAGTAGTTTTTCCTTCTATACAAAATTCACATAAGAGCAACTCAACCTTGGTTAGCTGGCCTAACACACCATATGCTGCTAACTGACCCATCCTCTCTTGCCCTATATGACTAAGTCTACTATGTCAAATATTAACATCATCCACTACACTATCAAATATAAAGGCAATGGTAGATATAGGATAAAACTAATGAAAAGAATTCAAGTTTAGTGCATATAGTCCCCCATAGACTAAATCGGAACATATTAAAGCATATCATACGAGATGGAAACCTCAAAGTTTCCAATTACAATACAACATCCTAACTAGTCTAGACTACAGGCAGAAATTAGATTCCACCTTATTTCCAGAGCATATAACATGTCATGGAGACCGAACATTGCTCTTTAAGAGATCCTTCTTCTTGCTTTTCTATCCCTGTCCTTTTTCATCGGTCTTTACAAATGACTTCTTCTTGCCATAACATTTAATTTTCTTCTCATGCTTGCTCCACTTGTGCTTTGTAACCCAGGAGCTCTTACTCAACTTCATAAAGTGAGCATAATCTGAAGCAGACCTGGTCACCTCCTGGCACATCTCCTAAAGCTCACAATGTCTACTCACATTCATGAAAATATGGATACTTTTAGTTGTGTGATATAGGTCTTAACAGTCTCTTAGGAGTTAGGCAAAGACTGGAACACTCCTAATACTTGAAAATCATTTGACATAGACTCCTCCATTTTCTTCAGAGAGGCAATCATATTCAACATATGCATTAAATGTTGCTTCATAGTATGATCAGATCTCTTCTTATGAGTTATAAACTTATAGGTCAACATCCTCAACTTAGGAGCTGACGAGGTGCTATAATGCTCTTTAAGAGCATTCCAGATCGACACAACTATAGTATACTACTCATAAATTGGGATTGGTTCATCATGCATGCTACTAAAAAGAATTACCCTAGCTTGGCCATCCTTCTTTTTCCAAGCACGATATACCTCCTGATCCTGTCTTACCTGTGTTGTGATACCTTCCCCGGGGTCCACCATCTTGTGCTTAAGAACCTCCCCGAGTTATTGTTCCTAAAAAATAAATTAAACCTTTCGGTGCCAAATTTCATAGTTATCACGATTCGGCTTGTCTCCCTGATCCAGTATGACATTCTTTATTATAGTCATATCTCTTGTTATACATAATAGATAAATGTTAGTGACATTTGATACTTAATATCTTAACTTTGTGTACCCTGCAAATCATCTTAATTCAAATGACTTAAATACAAATTTTAAGACAAGAGTATGAGTCAACAGACATCATACACCACAATTTGAAATTGTCTCCTTCGGATTAAGATGTTGTACATAAGTAGTCACTTTATGCTCTCAAGGCAAACCTACATGCCACTATGAGTCCACACACTGCCAAACACTAGCAACGTTATGTCATACGTCTCAAAGTTGGACCTCTTCATCTTACCCTTAGACACTTGGTTCAAGCCAAGGTCAAGTGGTTGTCTCCCACTCTTAGCCATAAACTGTGTGTAATTCAGACAAGTGTTGAGCGATGCCCATGCCACACAGCACTTCGTGTTGAGCACCTCTACATGCCGAGCACTATAGACCTCTGCTCCTAAGAACTGCACTCATATGCTGAGAACTCGAGCATGATAGTTCTTCCCGAGTTCTTCTCGAGTACCTCATTGAGAGTGTGGTTGAGAAGTTTTGTACATGGCTTGAACACGCGTGTCGAGCATTTCTTCTCGGGCTTCCTGAGCATCTCTGTGTACCTAGACGTCCAGAGAAAACTCTGCGCATGCGATTTTCAACTGGATTTGTGAGTTTCTCACTCGAAAATTCATTGATCACTTGGTCAACGAAGTGCACCAAACGAACTTAGCTCTGATACCAATGTTGGATGTTGATACAAGTAAAACACATAAAT
>JBBMJZ010413112.1:9802006-9815628 GCA_037833815.1 Zingiber zerumbet
GGGATCAAAAACAAACAGGACCTAACCTAAACTTGGTTGATCACATCAAAACAACCATGGGGGTCCAACAATCTCTCCCTTTTTGATGTGCATCAACCCAAGTTCAAGTTAGGGTAAAGCAAACAAATAGTAATTTAAAGAAAATTACTAATCTAAACTTATAAGCAGAAATTTACAATTAAGATAAATTGCAACATCAAAATTTAGTTAGCAAAATTTATTATTATAAAAAAAAATTACCTCCCCTTTAACTTGTACTACCTATCCTCCCCCTTTGATTACAGCAAAAACGGGGTACAAAACTTTTTCAAAATAAAATCTGAGGTAATTTTAAACCATATTCAAAAAGTTTTCTAAGTCTTGTTTTATTTTGTTTGAAAATTTTTCTAAGTCTTTTGAAAAACAATTTTCTAAGTAAGGAAGAAAAAACTTTTGTGAAAGAAAATGTGTAATTTTGTAAGAAATTTTAACTTAAAAAAATTGCTAAGTAAATATTTAAAGCATTTTCAGACAAATTTAGTTAATAAAAAAAAATTCTTAGTCAAAAAAAAATCCTTAGACTCTAGAAAATATTTTGATTTAAACCAAGGTTTTTCAAAAACTTTTTAACTTTAGAAGAAAAGATAACTTTAAACTTTAGCAAAAATAGTTTTAAAGATTTTCCAAGTGTAAATGAAATAATTTCTAATTTTAGAATAGATTTTAACAAAAAAAAATGCTATTTGAGAATTTTTCTAAGTCAAGAAAAAAAATTCTAAGAATTTTTTGAAATCCAAGTGCAGTAAAAAAAATGATTAAAAAATATTTAAATAACTTTTTCAAAGTATTATTTTATTCTAATTTCAATGTTTTTACTAGAAAGTTAATTAAACATTTTATTTCGATACTTCGGCTTACAGGTAGTGGCGAGGCACTAGGCCTTCTTGGTTATTGGAGCAACAACCACTTCCTTAGACAAAGTCTTCATAAAGAAATTCATTGTTTAATTTTCTTGCTGTAAGCTTTAACTTTTAAAACTTTTATACTAGCAACGATTTTGGAACCCAGTAAAGGTTACTTCCTACAAGATTGGTTAAAAACTTAGGGGGTATATATTCTTTAGGTATCCTTCTAAGTTGACCATGATATTTTCTTATATACCAATTTAATTTTCCGTAGACTTTAATTTTTGATTTTTGAAATCGATTTGATCTTAAACATGCATTTTCAGTTTTCAATCTTTCAATTTCTAAATTTAATTTCTCATTTTCTAAATTCAAATTTTCTAACAGTGTTTTTAAATTGGCAATTTCTTTTTCTAATATTGCTAGATCTTTAGTAAGCATTTTGATAAACTTAAAGGACTGAGTAGGAGTGAGATCACGTACCTTACTTACCTCACTTGGTGATGCTCCCCCTTCATCGCAGCTTTCCTCTTCTGATGTTCCTCCCCCTTCATCTATGCTCATCTCGGAGTAGCTTTCTTTGTCGTCTTTAGGTCGATATTCAGCTATTAGTGCTATGTTATGGATCTCCTCGATCTCAGATTCCTCTGATAATGAAGCGATGCCCATCGAAGGGTCAGATTCTTCTTCTCTTGACATTTCGTGTTGTTCTAAGAACTTTTCCCAAAGTTCTTTCACACATGTATAGTCACCGATCTTTTTGAGTTCCTGCACAAGTAGAATAGTAAGTAAATGAACAGTCTTACCATTTGCCATGAATTCAATCCTCTGTTGTTCGTTCCATCAGTATTCCTCAAGTATTTTTCCATATGTTGTTTTAGGTACTGTGAAACCCCTCTTTATACTCAACATGATGTCGAAGTCCGTCTTGAAGAAGACCTCCATTTTGCTTTTCCAGAACTCAAAGTCTCCATTATACTTGGGGGATCAATGTTGGCGCCGACCATAGTCTTGATCTTTGTGTTTCAGTCAGCGGTTAGTCCTTCTAAGGCTGTTGGGCTCTGATACCACTTGTAGGCGCAGTGGGGCCAGCAAGAGGGGGGTGAATTGCCTGGAAGACAAAAAGTAAACCCTCCTCAAGGCTTTCAACTCAAAAAGTAATAGCAACAAGAATAATAAAAGTAACTAACAGAAAAGAAAAGAAACGACTCAGCGATTTTGACTTGGTTACAACCAAGAAGGTTGTTAATCTAAGGCGGTTGAACAGGTGCACTAGCAGAGCCTCCTTCTCTGAAGGCGGAGAAGCCTTTTACACTTTGAACGCTCTTACAAGTTGCTTGGAAAATGAGTTACAGAGTTGATTTGAGTTTATTCCAATAGCTATCCGAGATACCCTTTATATAGGGGTTCCAAGACTCATCCATACCCCTGATCTTCGGGATCAAGGTTTGACTCGAGAGGGATCAGTCGACCGATCCCCAGGTTTGGTCGACTGAACCTACTGAACCTGTCCAGCCTTCCGTCCAGATGCAAACTATCTGGATCGAGCCTGCGTTCGGTCGACCGATCCCATTGTTCGGTCGACCGATCCCATTGTTCGATCGACCGATCAGCCAACGGTCTCCACTTCATCTGACCCGATCAAACCGTTCGACCAGGTCTCTGGTTAATCTTCGGTTCGGTCGACCGATCAGAAGGTTCGGTCGACCGATCACTTCACCAACGGCTAGCTTCTTTCATGGCTGCTGACGTGTCACCAACGGTTGGATTATGATAATAGGGGTTCGGTCGATTGATAAAGGCGTTCGGTCGACCGAACACTTGTCAAGTCAACTTCCTGGTTGACTTACTCTTGTTCCGCTCACTTGAGTGATTTCGGCCATCCAGAATAGGGCTCACCCGAACCCAGTTTTCGGTCTTCTCCTTGAGCAGGCTTCCACTCCGGCTTCTAGTCCCTCGAACGTCGCGCATGTTCTTCTCGTCCATCGGTGTACTCTTTCACAGTCCTTTCGTCCCTCAGATGCATCGAGCCCGTCGGCTCCCTTCCCGTGCCATCATTCTCACTAGCTACATCTTCTACTCAATTTCCTGTTCTCCTAAGCTCCTGCACATTTAGACACAGAGATCAAAATCAAACAGGATCTAATATAACTTGGCTATCAAAACAAGCATAAGGTCCAATAGGTTCGACCTAGGATTTTTCAAGAAAATTGAAAGTCTAAACTTTTTGGTCCCTTGGCGGCCGGCTAGGAGGGGGTGGGGGTGAATGTCCTGAAATAAAAATAAAACCTTTCTCGTCTTTTAAGCTAAATTAAGAAATACTTACATAAAAAGAAACTTAATTAAAGAAAGAAAGAGACAGATTGTTTACTTGGTTATAGCCTAGGTAGTTGTTAATCCAAGCTAAGTAAAGCTTATTAAAAGTCTCTTTCAAGCAAAGAAGCCTCTTACAACAGTTGAAGCACTCAATTACAAAGTTAAACAGAAAGAGAATTGATTACAAGTGTTGTTATTTAGCTTATGTGATCAAGATTGTATTTATAGCATTGATCGGGACACTTAGAAGGGTTCCAAATGCCTAGACATAGATAGAATTTTATTCTCATCACAACAGATCGCACCACGTCGTGATTTGATAGAATTTTTGGTCTAGGTCTTCCGCTCCGGTTTCATTTGCTTGGGTCCGGGTCTTCCGCTCTAGTTCCGCTCGCTTGGGTGATTTCAGCCATCTAGAATAGGGCTCACCCGAACCCATCTTCTGACCTTCTCGAGCAACCTTCGGCTTCGGTTTCTCATCCCTCGAAAATGCCGCGTGCTTTCTTCTTATCCGCTTACATACTCTTTCGCAGCACCTCGCCCCTCTAACGCATTGAGCTCGTCGACTCTCTTCCGTATCGTCCTTCTCGTTAGTTGCATCTTTCGCTCGACCTCCTATGCTCCAAGTTCCTGTACACTTAGACACAGGGCATCAAAATATAATAGGACCTAACCTGACTTGGTTGATCACATCAAAACTACCACGGGGTACTTACAAAACCAGATAGTCTGGAGACTGTCAAAGTTATATTTTATATTATTTGTCTATTTCTCTAACCCTGTTTTACAGGAAACTAACATTTTGCAGGTTGAAGTTTGCAGCCTTGATTGGTTGACCGAACCTCAGATCGGTCGACCAAACCCCTGAGATCATATCAACTTGCAGCTAAGGTTCGACCAAGGGAGCAGTCAACCGAACCTCGGGTTCAGTCGACCGAACGGTGGATAGGTGCTGACTCAGTCAGACCAGGTTGATCAGACCAGATAAGCCAGCGAGGAAAGAGGGATCAGTCAACCGAACGGCGGGATCGGTTGACTGAACGAAGGCTCTATCTGAAGCGGCAGAATTTGGACGGGAAGCTGGGTAGGTTAAGAAGGTTCGATCGATGGAACACCTAGATCGGTCGACCGATAAGCGTCGAGTCAAACAGTGATTCCGAGATCAGTGGATCTGGATCAAGTTCGACTTGTCTATAAAAGAGGGTCTCGACTAGCACTTCAGATATGAATTCAAAATGATCTTTTGCTCTTACACGTTGCTCCAAAGACAAGTCTACAAAGTTGTAACGTTGTTCCGACGACCAAAGTTCGCATCCCCATCCTTCTAAGTCGTCGGTATAGATTTCATTTATTATGCTTAATCTTCTTAATTGTAATTGTTCTTGTCCTTGTAATTTATCGAATTGATAGTGAATTGTCCAAAGTAAATACTCACTGAGTGTGAGCCTTGGAGTAGAAGTCGTTACAGGCTTCGAACCAAGTAAATTCTACTTGTGTTTGCGATTGTATTTTTATCTTCCGCTGCGTTCATTCTGTGATTTGTGAAAAATGAATGAAATAGCTACGAGCGCTATTCATCCCACCCGCCTCTAGCGTACATCGATCCTACAAATTCCTCTTAAATTCAGTACATTTAAATTAGAATCTAGTATATTTTCAAGAAAATTGAGCACAATTCTTTTTCCACCTCAATTGAATGGAAAATATATTAAAATTTTCTTTAAATAATACTTAATTAGATGGAAAATATATTTGATTTTCTTTAAATGATGCTGAATTTAGGAGGAATTATATTAAGCAAGAAAAAAAATCGTGCTCAATTTAATAGAAAATATATTCGATTCTAGTTTAAAGTGCTGAATTTAACAGAAATTATACTCATTTTTATACCATTTGTACCTAAAAAATATGAGAGGCAATTTTGATAGAAAATATACTCGATTCTAGTATAAAGTGTTGATTTTAAGAGAAATTATACTCATTTTAGTATATTTTATATCAAATTGAGCACGATTCTTTTTTCACCTCAATTGGATTGAAAATATATTAGATTTTCTTTAAATGTTGCTGAATTTAGGAGGAATTATATTAAGCAGGAAAAAGACGTGCTCAATTTAATAGAAAATATACTCAATTTTAGTGTAAAATACTGAATTTAATAGGAATTATACTTGTTTTAGACTTTTTGTACCTAAAAAAATATGAGCAGCAATTTTGATAAAAAAATATATTCGATTATAGTATAAGGTACTGACTTTAAGAGGAATTATACTAATTTTTAAACTTTTTGTACCTAAAAAATTTGAGGGACAATTAGGTAACAATATTTGTATGAGAGAGTTGAAGTAAATAAAACTTTGCATGGAGTGAAAATAAAATTTTTTGTGATTAGAGACTACATTAAAGTTGTGATTGGAGATTTTTCTCTAATTTACTATTAATAAAATTAACAGAAATATCATATTAATATTCCTTTTTTAAAAAAAAGTTAAATGAGCATCCTAGAAAATACCATTTGATTGATTACTATTATAGAATTAGCATGTAGTTTTTATAATGTGTAATAACTATCAGTTAGTTTATACCATAGCTTCTGCATAATCGATCATAATTAAATTATGTTCATTTGAAATATAATGAATGTTATAAAATTTTCAATGTTTAGTTTGTTGGCTGAAATACTATTTTAATCAAGTTATTACTCAGAAAAGTAAAATAAAAATGATATAATGTCATTGTTGTAAAAACTATCAACTAGCTTTTACGCATTGTAATAATTAGCAATTAGCTTCATAACCTTATAGAAGATACCTACTAGCTTCTACATGATCATCATGTGCATTGAAATGTAATAAATGTGGCGAAGTCTCAATTATTTATTTTGCTGGTTGAAATATTATTTTAATTAAATTATCACTCAAAAAAGTAAAATTAAATGATGTAAAATTATAGAAGCTGACAACTAACTTCTATAGTTAATAGAAGTTAACATCTAGTTTCTACATATGGTAAAAATTAGATGCTAGTTTCTACAATAAAAACTAATTATTAGTTTTTATACGGTCAAATAATCATATAAAAATTAATAGTTAGTTTTTATAAGTTACAGAAGCTAGATGTTAATTTCTACCTTATAAAAGTTAGTTGAACGTTAGAGTAAAATGAAATACCCATTTAACTTTAATCAAAAATAGAATACCCATCCATTCTATTATTATTTGTTAATATTTGAAATCGATGATAATCATAATCTTACGTCAATTTTTATTACTTTATGATTTTTCGAGGCATGGAATTAGGGCTAGTGATTGCTTAGCGCACACACATTAGAAAAGTTATATATATAGCAATCCCTAGCCGATTGCCTCGTAAAGTCTACTGTCTCGCCGTCTTCTGTACCCAACGCAAACGATTCATCATCGATCGCCGATCGCCGATCGCTTTCAAATCAAGTCAGTATTTTGTTTTCCCATTTCTGGGGCTTTCTTCCGGTTTTCCCTGCTGGTGCTTTTTTGCTGTCGAATTTTGTTTGTTTCGCGGTGAGGCCGAGCCCTATGATCGCGTCGATGATTTTAATTCTGTTTTCTGCAATTTGTACTGTGATCGGTCGCAGGAAGAGATGTCGAGGCAGAGCAGTTACAAGCAGCAGCATGACCTCGGTGAGTGATCAGTCGTCTTGCTTTGTCCTTGTGCTAATATGTCTAAACATCATGATTTTTCATATTTGTTCTGTAGAGAAGAGGAAAGCTGAATCAATGAGGATTAAGGAGAAGTACTCCGGTAGAGTGCCGGTATGGGGTATTCATTGTTTTCCATATCGTTCTTCTTTATTGTATTTTTTTGGTTATTTCTGTAATCGTGATTAGCCAAAATCGACAAATTTCATATATATTCACATACTATTTTGCGCATATGCCATTAATTATCACATTCTAAATCTTAATATCTTTCATACATGACTCAGTTGTTAACTTCGTTACTAGTGATTGTAATTGATAATATTATTCTTTAACTTTTTGCTGTTATATGAAGTGCCTTTGAATTTAATCTTATTATAATTTTTTAATGATTTGGATTTCATTTAAAGATGGAGAAAGATTAAATTTTAGTTCATGTTGCCATACAATTTTAGTTCATTAAAAAGATTTGGTATAAACAAAATGATATTTATTTGAGATTTGTAGATCTGAGAAGATATTGGATATTGCAATGCTAAATATAATTTTTAAAAAGTATTTGTCCCCTAATAAAATAGTCTAAAGTGAAGGACAACGAATTTGGTAAGGTTTAAACTTTCCACTTCTTTTAGTATGGCTCCTTGTCAACTTAGGTTGTCCATTATTGATTCTCAAAAAGCTCCAATTCTTGTTTGAATTTACATATACATAAAATAGAATCTCAATTCTCATTAATGCAGCATGCATTTTATAAACTAGATTGCCTGATATACTTTTTTTGACATCTGCTTGAGGTAATCTACCAGCTCTAAAACACCATTACAGTAGGTGTCTTCTTTCTTTGATAGAGTAAATTGGATTGATGAAGATGATCTGTCAAGTACCTTATGAACCTGAATCTTATTTGTTATGACACAATAAGACAACACTTAAATCAGTAGAATTGTTTGTTTCAATGCATTTATATGTTTTTTACATGTTTTTATTTCTCTAATAGTTGGAAAGAATTGCCATTTAGATAATCATATTTGTATTTGATAAGTTTCAAAGATTTTTTTTTCAGGAAGCATGTAATTGCATCAGTGTTTGCATTTCTGATATGTTTGCAATATACTGAAGTTGACATGACCATTTATTTCTTTACTTCTTATATTATCGATTCCATATGTTTACACTAGACTAAAGATAAATTAGATCAATTGTATTTTCATATCTAGTTCAACCCTAAAGATACTAACTTGATCAGTTATATTCTTCCTATCTAGTTTATTCCTAAAGATATTGAATCAAGTTGAACTAATAAACTGGCCTAGTTGATGAGTCACTTGAAAATTAAGGCTTTAGTTACATTGAAGGAAAGTTGGATGGAAGGAAGAGTGGAGATTGGAAAATTAATTAAACCCCTCGTGTCCTCGGTTTATTTCAACAAGCATGCTTGAAAACGGAAATGAGAGAATGGAAAAGGCACTTTTTTTTGCACATTTGCTTTGGCCCAAATTTCGCCGGACATGAAAGGAGGGAAAATAATTCCCATCCAAAAGATTATTGTATCCTGATCCTTGGATAAGCAAACAAGGTTATGTATGTTTTTAAAATAAATTTAAGTTTCCATCCTCATAACTTTTCCCCCAAGTAAACAAAGGAAAGAAAACTTTAAAATACTTTTCTTCCACACATTGAACCTTTACTTGTTCTTGCTATTTCCCATCCTTATGACTCTTTTTCTTCTTCGTCACATGTATTTGTTTCAATGAACTGAAACCGTGTATGCATAAGTGAACCACCTATTAGATCCTTGAAAATTTTGGGTTCTCAATTATCATGCTCCAGTTGTAGTATTCTGATACTTGCTGCAGTTCAATCATGCGTTGGTTTGCAACTGTAGCATTTTCACTTGCCAAGGTTAATTGGATTTAGGTTCATGTTTGCTTTGAGCTTTACAGGTAATTGTCGAGAAAGCCGAGAGAAGTGATGTGCCAAACATTGATAAGAAAAAGTGAGTGTCATTAACCATTTTGTTACAATTTAATAATGATGCCAATTCCTTGTGCTTTTGCTAACTAATAATTCTGGGGTAAATTTTTATTTTTATTTTTAGTTTTAACAACCATGATAATTCTGAGTTTTAGGGAAATCTACTGTTTGTGAGCAAGACCTTTTTTTCTCTCTACCTTTTTATTAACCATGGTCTGTGACCTGAATCGCTTCATTCAGGTATTTGGTTCCGGTAGATACGACGCTTGGGCAATTTGTTTATGTCATTCGAAAGAGAATAAATTTAAGTGCTGAGAAGGCCATATTCATGTTCGTCGACAACGTGCTTCCACAGATTGGTACTTCATCTTAACCCTTTCCATCCATAATTCAGATTGAACAACTCACGGCGCTATTAATATTTCTGATGCGTTAGGAACTCTGATGGGCCATCTCTACGAAGAGAAGAAAGATGAAGATGGGTTCCTTTACGTTGTCTACAGCGGAGAGAACACCTTTGGCTCTCAGAAACCGTGACTCGACCAAGCTTAAGTACTGCCGACCCCACCAGCATATTGTTCACAATGGCATGACTCGTGTCTGGTGCTTTGCAATAACGCAAAGCCATGTATATTTTCTGTAATCTCTTCTGAAGATGGATTTTTGCACGTACATATATATTCTATCTATTCTATCTGTGTGCTGTGTCGCAAGTATCGACCAGTGGTGGCGGTTGATGTAACAAAAAACTAAGAGATAACGTCTACCTTCACTTCTGATCTTAGCTCATTTAGTGTAACACGTGTGGGTTCAAGAGGAGGCGGCTTGTTCTTTTTTCCACGGTTAACAATTTCTATAGAAACAAATCTCCTGCTCTTCGCTATTTCATCGCCTATTCAGTAGCATATGCTATCATTCCATTTTACTACGAAACTGGCGACCTGTATTTAGACTTGATCATGATTCTGAACTGACGGTTTGGAATGGTTGGTTTAAGTGTTTGGATTGGTTGGTTTAAGTGTTTGAAATCATCGGTTCGACTGTTCCTGATAGGTTATTTATAGTTTGAAACTGTGGGTTCACGGTTCAGTTCACGATTTAATGATTTAAGATTAACATATTAAAAATTTTAAAATTTAAAATTTATTTTTTTTAAAAAAAAACTTGTAATTATTTAAGTTGCCAACGTATCTCCTTAGGGCATAGGAAAATCAAAGCTCACATAAATTTTTTATATTTTTATCCTTTTATATTTGAGAGTGATGTTGTCATTCATTTTTATTTCTTGTTTTCGTTGTATTTATTCCTTAGATATTAAAATATTTAACTTCGTCATCTGAAAGTTATATCCTTAGATTCTTTTCTCAGCTCTGGTCCAATCGTCGAGTAATGTTTGTGCTTCCAATGAGTCAGGAGACAATGTTGATCACCATTCATCTAATATGTTACTGCCGACACTGAACATCTGCTCCACATTAACAGTTGACACTGGACAAGCTAAAAATTTTTTAGCGATCACGAAGAGGACGGGAAAGCTTTGAGCCTTCTGTGATCACGACTTTAAGATATCAAAATTTTCGTTATCTGCTTCATTAAAATCAAAAGAAGTCATAAAATGATTCTAAAGTTTCTGTGTACAACTTAAGGATCCACATGAACATTTCATCATTTCTTTTAATAAAAATTGTACTTTTATAAATTTTAAATTACTATTAGCATATTGTTGTATTTTAGAAATATTAGTTTGTGTTTCATATTTTACATAATATTGATTATAAATATCTTATAAATAAATTTTAACATTATATATAATATTAACTAAGCGAAGAAGAATCTTTAATTAGAATTAAAGTATCATAATATAAATTTAACATTTTTGGTAAAACTTCTAATTTAAATCAAAGATCTAAAGAAAATGTACTTAAATAAATTTTAGAAATAAAATAAAAATATTTTTCCTATTTAGTTTTCATAGCTAATATGCAAAAAGATAAAGATTCATTATTAATATGTTCATTTAAAACTAATACTATATTAGAAAAATTTTCTAAAATTAATTAAACTGTGGGATAATAAATACCAGAAAGTTATTCGGTTACATCATTAAATACTTTTAAAATTTCACAAATACTACTTTGAGCATTATATGATTCATCAAAAATTCTATAAGTTAATAAATTTTTTTTTAAATTCCAAGAGTTATCGATTCAATGACAAGTCACCCCATATATTAATGTGTTTGTCAATTATCACTCCAAATATCGAAACATAAATAAAATTTATTATCTAATTTACTAAATTCATCAATTAATTTTTCCCTTTATTTTACTAATTTTTTTATTATGCGAGTAAGTGGTGTAGTATTAGGAACACGTTTAGTACATGGATTAAGATTTTCTTTAAAAAATCTTCAAATATGTATTTAGATCTAAAATTTTAAAAAAAATTACAGAAACAAATTTATTTAATGATTCTATTAATTTATTATCCGAATATAAAAATAAACTAAAATCAGTACTAATGCTAGTTGAAAAAAATCTAAATAATTATATTTGAGAATTATCGAGTGCATATTCTGTCGGAGCTTCATTTCTACATGTCGTTTTAATGACCCATAGCTGCCGCTGGCTTAAAATTTGTAGGAAGCATTGCAGTACCTACATTTTGTACACAATTCTCCCGACAGAAAAGTGATCTTCTCAAAATGTTTAATGAAAATAGAAGACTTTAGAGGAGGAATTTCTCAAACCTTAGAAGCAATTACATTGGTATTTCTTTGTGTTTCGAGTGTCAGATTCGGAAGGTACTCGATCTCATCATCGATGGATTGAATGTTGGGGTCCTCGTGCGGATTCACTATTTCCTTTCTCTTCCAAGCTCGAGATGATGCACCTACACGGTCTCCTTCCATTGTAATTGAAAATTAGAAACAAAAGTGCATAAAAATAGAGACAAAATGTATAGAGAATATGAAATTGAGATTAAGAGTAGAGAAGATGTGTGTGAAAATGATGAAATAAACTCTCTATTTATAGAGTTTGGATAGTAACAGACATTAAATCATAATCAACGATCAAATAATCTTAACCATTGAAAAAAATACCCCACTCTCAACAACTAGGAACTGTCGGGTCCAACCGACAAAAAAAAAAGGGTGAACCGGCGGGCCAAACTGGCGGTTAATTGGTGGCCCACCGATTTTTGACCTATGGAACCAGACCGACCAAGTTTGGTCCGACGAACTGGGTCAACAGGTAACCGGCCTGTTAATCTAGTTATGGGCCCGGGCCGAGTCCGGCTTGGACCCGGCTTAAGGTCGGGTCTACCTGTATTTCCTTGATGTCCACCTATGAGAAAATTACAGTTCCAATGATGAGATATTTTCAGACGGTTAATATCAACTAGGGCTGGATTTTTTTTACAAAATTCCTAACCCTTCCTGACTCCCAACCCATTCCCGTCCCAAATTTTTTCCGACCCGAATCTTTCCCGACCCGAGTGGTCGGGATTTTTCCCGACCCGACCAAAATCGAGAAAAGGATCGGGTATACAAGTTCTACCCGACGGGATTCCCAACCCGACCTGAATATAATAATAATAATAAATTTTAATTCAATTTTTAAAAAAAATAATATAGAAAACTAGGTTTAAAAATTAAAATATCTAGAAACTAAAGTGTGATTTTAAAAAACACAAAGAAAAATAGAAAAGTAAGTAAACAGTAAACTAGGGTACTTACGCTGTTACGCATCTCAAATTCTCATTCACTCATTTAGCCATTCACTTCACGCCACATGCGAATCACATCGTTCGTTGTTCGTCATTCGCCGTTCGCCCTCGCCCTCGCCCTCGCGGTCTCGACCTCGCCCTCACCCTCGCAATCTTGTGCTCGCCCTTCGCATTCACCCTTCTCCCTTCGTCGTTCACTGACTTATTCCCCTAGAACCCTAGCCCACACCCACACCTCCACACGACCACACCTCCTTTTCGATCCGCTGCTTCCGCCTGTCCATTCAGGAGCTCTCTTATCTCTCTTCCATTTCTCTGCGTGTTCGGCTAGAGTGTCCCTAACAACAGTCCAAGCCGCACTGCCTCCTCCATTCCTGTATCAGGTCTTCACGGCTGACGTTTCCCTCCGGACCCTCCCTCCCTTAGTCAGTGCTCTACTGGCCAGTAAGCCAAGGCAACAAAGAGACACATTGATCTATAAAGGTATTTGCCAAAACTCATGATGGTTATGTATCTTAACCCCTTTTTGGTTATGTATATGGAATTAGAAATGTTTAAGCCAAAGTCAAGGTAGGCATAGAAGTGGATGTTATTGTAGAAGATATTATGAAATGTCATGCATCAGTAGAGTTATACCAAACTGTTGCGGCTATGGAGTCAACAACGGCGTATAAGAAAAAAAAAATACTTTGATACATATTGGGCATTCAAATAACTGATCACAGTGCATCATAGGAGATGGTTGATGCTCCTAGAGGAGTCATTTTTTATGGAACCCGTCTTCCCGAGACCATGGACATCTTTGGAATAATTGTACCAGTTATCACAGTTCCTTGTTGTCTGAAAAATGTTCAAATACTACCCGCCATTTAAGTTCCTTTTCATCTGTCTTTTTGTCCATTTTGTTTCCCATATGAAGATCATACATGGATAAATTTTGGATTCTCTAGTTTCTTTTTATATTAGAGTCTGATCATTTTAATGTTTTTAGTTTGATGTGGTTAAAATGTATTCTTGGTAACCTTTCTTCCTTTAAAATGAA
>JBBMJZ010413112.1:9825179-9837760 GCA_037833815.1 Zingiber zerumbet
TCACATTCCTTAAATTGAAAAAGATGCAATACAAAATCATTCATAAAATTGCATTACAGACACCAATCGTTGGGAGAGAAAGGAGCAACTATATGTTTTAAAACGATGACAATATAGTAAATTTGCCAAGGTTATAGAGCTGAAACAAATAAACTGGTTTGGTTAGGTATAAAAAGAAATGTATACTGACACTAAGATTGAATGCAAATGCTTAAGCTTACATGGAAATTTAAAGATAATTTCTTGTTAAAATTTTATATAAAATTTCTATTTTTAGTAAACAACTCTGCTTTTATATAGCCAGTCACAAATTTATAGAAATTGAAGTCATAAATAAATATTTAGGTTGATAAGAATTTGCAAAAAAACATAAATTTGCAAAAAACATATTCATGATATATCAATTTTTAATAATCAAACATTTAAAACTTTCTATAATCAAACATTAATGATATATCCAAAGGAATTTTAACAGATAACTCTATTTCACTATGTAAGCATGTTTCCGAATTATTAGGCCTATTTATATAAAAGGAAGTTACAAATAAAATATTTACTTATTGAGAAGAGTTTATAAAAAAAATATTAATAAAATATCTATTTTAATAATCAAACATTTAAAACTTTATATAAAATTTTTATTTTTATGAAAAATCTTGATTTTATATAGTTACACATAAATATTACTTTGTTAACATAAATTTATACTATTAATAATATATATATTTTTAAAAATCAAACATTAATAATTTTCAATAATCAAACATTCAAAAGCAAAATATAATATCAATGATATAAGATAACTCTATTTATGTAGAGAGAGATTATTGATATGTTACGCTCCTACTTTGTGTGTGATTATGCACAATGCCCAACTCCCGGTCATGCACCTTATGCCTGCTGCATCTGTCTACCGCCAGTTGCCCACCCACTTAGCGCTCAGTCGCCCACCCACAACTAGCGACCTCCTACCATTTTATCTCAACCTAAACTGTAGCCTGAGGGGAAGGTGAACCCAGGGGGATTAGGACTGGATTCTGGAAGGGTTTTGGCAGTGATCCAATGCGATTATGGTCGAAATCGGGTCGATGACGAACCTCGGCTACTGCCAGACCTTGACCATTGTCGAACCCCAGCTGCTGTCGGCCCCCAGCTATTGTCGGACCGGTGCCCTACTGGATTACAGTCGTAATCAGACCACAATTGGTCGTGATCTGGCCACAACGCTAGAGGCTGCGATCGTGGCCTGATTTCGGACATATTCTGGTTGGGATTCTAGCCACGATTTGGCCGGAGTTGAACCCCGACTAGTTCACAACTGAATTGCGACCGATTGCAGTTAAAATCTAACCGAAAATGGCCACGATTGGGGCGACGTTAGCTACCGCGATCGCGACAGGATTCTGGCCGCGATCCATCCAGAATCCAACCACGATCCAATTGGAATCCGACAGCAGCCGGGGTCTACCTATGGTCTAGCTTGGGACGATTTGTCGATGTCTAGTGACAACCAGCGGCGAGGCGAACACTAGAAAATATTGAATTTTGGAAAAGAAAATAAAAAAATTAATATGTGTGTCGCGTTGGCTTGTGACGCACATGCGCTTATACAAAGCCTCACAAGATAATAAATTCATGTATATATATAGGAATTTTTTACAATGCACACCCACTGTAGGTGACTCTATGGTGTCCGATTGCTCGAACCACATTAGGACGCCCCTTGATGTGATATGGCTGCTCAGACCTATGAGTGTCGTTCATTGTGGTCGTCCACGGTGGATGTGTAAGGTAAAAATACCATATATATCTATATATTTTTTGTTTAATAAATAATTGATATAAAAATATTAGATGTAACCTAATCGAAGTTATACTAATTATTTATTAAGACATTCATGTACGAGTTGTAATTTTAATTTGTAACAATAGACAGTTTAATCCATATTGAATTTAACCATTCATTTTGAAATTAATGTGTTTAAAATATGTACAAATTAATTAAAAAATAATATACAACAATTTAGTCTATTATTTTAAAAATATTATAAGGATTTATCATGTCATCCATCTGAAATTTTCCCATAGTAGCAAAAAACGACATTCGCTTGAAATCTCTCATAGTGGTCCTACACGGAGCAGTTCGTATTCAGGGAGCCGCTTCTTTCCTTTTTTTTTTTTTTATAGTTTTTTTTTTTTGAAATATGAAAATAATAAAATATAAAATAATAATAATTTATAAGAAAATATGGGAGACATATTTTTTTTTATAATGAAAAAATATAGAAAATTTTTAAATTTCGTAAACGGCCTCATTAATCCGTGCATATAAACAACAACAAAATCGAGCCCGGTCCATTTATTTGGACCGCCTAATTCGCCAATCGGATCGCTATGCCTAAAACCCTACCTGCCTTCTTCCCTGTAGCCTGAATCGGGCTCGCAAGGCAAGCGGCGAGCATCCGTCGACTTGTGAGAACTGACGGCGAGCGGTGTACCCTGGGCTAGCTGATTACTGTGGTTGTTTTCCTCTGCCGGCCACCAAAGCGGTCCCTTGATTTGGCCTCCTGAAATTGAGAGCGTAGCCCTAGAGCTTCAATAAGATGAAGCATCAAAACCCGACGGACGGGAATGAGGAGAAAGAAGAGGATGCCGGCTTCGAGGAACTCGGCCTTGACCCTCGTCTGACGCGAGCGTTGTCGAAGAAGGGCATCGCCAAAGCCACCCCTATCCAGCGCGAAGCCATCCCCTTGATCCTGGTGTGTGACCCTTCTATTTCGTTTATTTTAGGGCGTTGTTTTCACTCTGTTTTCGGGAAAACCAGTTCCTTGGATGTTTTAGGGATAACGTAGATAAGTTGATTTTGGACTGTTAAACTGAGGTTCCTGTCCATGTCCCATAGGAAGGGAAGGATATCGTTGCCCGAGCGAAGACAGGTTCAGGCAAGACCTTTGCTTACCTTCTTCCCATGCTACACAAACTCTTCTCAGAGGGAAAATCAACAAAGCCTGCACCGAGTGCTTTCATTCTCGTACCAACAAGGGAATTATGTCAGCAGGTTATTGGAAAAATCATTTATATTTGTGTTTTCCTTACTGTATGAATTGTATAGATGATGAGTTACTTTGTCCAGGTCTGTTCGGAGGCATTATCTCTCCTGGAGTTCTGTAGAGTGTCGTTGAGAGTTATACAATTGACAGCCAGCATGCTACTCACAGATATGGTCCGCGGATTACCCTTTAAAAAAACTATATATCTGTGCTGATGTTACCAATACTATATTTTTTGCTTTATTATTTCAATCATATAGAGTTAGTTTTATTGCAGAAAACTGCTTTGGCTGGTCCGCCTGATATTGTTGTGTCAACTCCAGCTTGTATTTCAACGAGCATTTCAAAAGGTGTTCTTCAGGCATCGTCTATAAAGGACTCACTTTCAATGCTGATTCTAGATGAGGTGTGGATTTTTTTCCTTCTCATACTTTGCTTACCCCCCTGAATTTTTTAGTAAAACAGAAGCACCAATGAAATGCTGCATCATAGAAAGATGTGGGAGTCGTTGTTTACTATGCAAATTATAATTGTGATCAATAAGTTCTTTTCAATGTCATCTGACTTTGATCACCAGCTTTGTTATTTATTTCTTTACATTTTTATTGGATGCAGTAGTTGCAAAGTGGTTTTGTGTAACTCATTCTTATTTTTAGGCTGATCTGCTACTCTCATATGGCTATGAAGATGATCTTAAATCACTCATTTCTCATGTCCCACGACGTTGTCAGTGCCTCCTGATGTCTGCCACTTCAAGGTTTGCTTCCTCTTTCAATTTTTAGGTCTAAGACTTGCCACTTTCATGTGGATTGGATAAGTCTTTTCTTGTTTGCTTTTTTATTTTTGTTGTCACTGGTCTTACTCGATCAATTTATTCAAGTTTATATGTGTGAAGCTAAATTTACTTGTATATCTCAAAAAAGCAATCAGATTGACCATAAGAAACTTGGACTTGTTGAGGGAAGGCTTCTTTGTTTCAGTTTGCCTGTACTCTAGATGATAATATTTTTACTGAATATAGTTTTATATGTTTGTTTTGGTAAATTAAACAATGTGTTTAGTATCTAGCTGTGGTTGCTTATGCATATCCACTTGTAATAGTTGCATCAAGTGATATACATATCATGAAGTAGATACTGAAGCACTTATTATTATTATTTTTGTGGAGCTGGAACAATATCTTCTTTGATAGGTCATTGTTTCTCCTGTAGTAGTTTTGACGTCTGTACTATCTACTGCTTTTCTGCTGACTAAGCTCATTGCAGCTCTGATGTTGATAAACTGAAGAAACTTGTGCTGCACAATCCTGTAATCTTGACACTATCAGAAATTATCCACTCAAAGGATGAAATTATCCCAAAGAATGTCCAGCAATTCTTGGTGAGGATTCCTTTTTATTTTCTTTGGATTAAAAATGCCATGTTTTGGCATTATGCTTTAAGCTTGTTTGAGAGTCAGATCTATCTGTTTCTGTGAGTTCTTATTCCTTTTTCTATTTTGGCTTGAGCTCTAATATTAGGCTTTTGGATTGATGAAGGGTGCTCAGTTTTTTTTCTAATGCATGTTTAATATTTCTTCACCACTTAACTAGATGATAATTTACCTGGTAGCATGGTTGAGATTGACATTAAAACACCTTTCTGATTTTTTTGTCTCATTTTCCAGATTTCATGTAGTCCTCAAGATAAGCTACTCAATCTCCTAGCTCTATTGAAATTGGAGCTTGTGCAGAAAAAGGTGTTACTTTTTGTCAACTCAATCGACATGGGATTCAGAATTAGATTGTTTCTTGAGCAGGTATGTATTCATGAACATCCATTCCCTGCTAAGACTGGTTATGATTCTAAGGTTCTATTACTTGGATGGAAAGTATGAGAGAGATGAGGGAAAAACAGAGTACATAAGATTTGATGGAGTTTCATATGCAAATTTATAAGGCTTTCCCTCCTCTCCCTTATATCTTCCATCCAAGTAATTAGACCCTCAATGTTGATTAATTTATTTCATGTTAGTAATGTCAATGCTTTCAGTTGACACTGGAAATTACATTCATAATCTCTCCTAATTGATAATATGTTTTCCAGGAGAGTAATAGGAGATTACACTGTATTCCCCTTTACATTCTCTTTTTGATGTCTTTTACTTGATACTTCAAATGCTACTTTTTGGTGAACTTTTTTTTTCAAGACCAATTTTTTGGTTTATACTCAATGCCATTATTCTGTTGTTACAGTTTGGCATAAGATCTGCTGTTTTAAATGCTGAATTACCACAAAACTCACGTCTTCATATCCTTGAGGTTTGTAACATTTTAATTTCATTTGTCCCAAATTTTCTATTTTAAAATTTCCTTTTTTTTTATTATTCCTTCATATTCTATTCATTTTATTTCTTAAGAACTTGATTAGTTGATTTATAGTTGTGGTTATGATACCTGATTTTTGTTTCCTGCTGTTGGTTTCATCAGGAATTCAATGCAGGGCTATTTGATTATTTAATAGCAACAGATGATAGCCAGACAAAGATTAAGGAACAAAAGGACAAGGAAAATAGAATTTTATCAAAGAAATCAAAAAAACAAATAAAGAACAAAGTTGACGGGGAGTTTGGAGTTGTGAGAGGAATTGACTTCAAGAATGTATTTACGGTATGTGTCAGGCTACATATGTTACTATATTATACTGTTCCACATTCTTGGTATTTCTCAGTGATTTTTTCTATGCAAGTAAAGCACATATTACCACATACTGCAAGTGCACACTTCGGAAATAAGATTTCTGAATAGTGATTTGATTTTTTTTTTCTTTTCCAAACCTCGTAGTTGTTCTAGTTATCAGGAGTCATGATTACCTTGGTTCCTGCAGACATTTAATGTTTGATATTTCTGTGTTTCTACATGATGCTTAAGATGTGTATGTGTGGATGGTGCAATTCTATATCCAGGCTTTAGTTACAGGTTTGATGAAGACTGAAATGCATGGGTCACCACATTTCCATGTAATATGGGTCTATCTGCAGGATGGGTGGTCTCTGTGTTTATATCTGCAGGATGGATGCTCTATTTGTGTCTATCTGCCAGATCGATGCTCAATGTCTTTTTGCAGGATGGTTGCTCCCATCCCATAGGATTGCGTTGTGTACATTTATACAGATAAGCCAAACTTGTGAATATATTTGATTGTGCTGATTCATTTCTTCAGAATTATCCCAGAAATAATTGAATTATGTAAGTGTAACATGAGATTCAAACATTAAATTTTCATGATTTTGAATATTATCTTCATTGACTCTTGTAAACTCAGCTAATTTTCAAATTGCAAGATGGAGCATGCTGTGTGTCACAATTGAACAGACATAAGCATGGAACATAATCATAGATAGCCTTTAACTTTTTAGCCTCATAGGCATCATTGGATCATTGGACTTGTCTTGCTATGATTACTCCATATAGTGGCCTGTATCTATCCAAATGCTTGATTGTTCTTACTTAATTTGTCTCTTTGAAGAATAAATTCACTCTCCTATTGAGAACAAAATAAACTTTTTTTTATATACATCTAACACAGTATGTCTATGCCCAAATCCAGGTAGTTAATTTTGACATGCCTGAAACTGCTGCTGGATACATTCACAGGATTGGGCGCACAGGAAGAGCATTTAACACTGGTGTGTCTGTGTCCCTCGTAAGCATCTGATCTTTCAGTGAAATACTAGAATAAATTCTAAAATAACCTAGAAATGTTCTTTTACTTGTCACACAGTATTGAGAGACAAGTCGTGTTTAGAAAACTATCAATCCCTTGGTTGTTTCTTCGTGGAGTCTGTCAGTTTTTTTATGATCCTTGATATTGAAGGATAATGCATCTGAAAGGAAAATAGTCAGAAATGATTTTATTCTCTGTTATATCTTGTGGCGTTAACAGGTATCCCCAGGAG
Organism: Zingiber zerumbet; assembly: GCA_037833815.1. Taxonomy (NCBI): domain Eukaryota; kingdom Viridiplantae; phylum Streptophyta; class Magnoliopsida; order Zingiberales; family Zingiberaceae; genus Zingiber; species Zingiber zerumbet. The sequence goes on from JBBMJZ010413112.1 coordinate 9,832,166, forward strand.
AGGATGAAATTATCGAGGAAATAAAAAGTATGATGGGGTATGATAACCAAGAACAATCTGATTCCATTATTCCTTTCCCTTTACTTACAAAGAGTGCTGTGGAATCTTTGCGCTACAGAGCTGAGGTAATCTTATATAGGATTTGTATTAATAGTGTAAACTCCTATGAGTTACACAACACCATAAATTTGTCATTAATCCAAATGCGTTGTTTTCTGGTTATTTTATTTGGAACAGGGACAGTAAGGTTTTACTGGTATTCTGTGCCCTGACTTGAAGCCCTTAGCTTTTATGTTTCAGTAAAAGTTTGGGGTTTCAATAAATGTAAATTTGGTGCGATGCATGTTGAATCATTATTTAACTTCATATGAATGATTGCTCTTCAGGATGTTGCTAAGATTGTCACGAAAATTGCAGTTAGAGAGTCACGTGCTCAAGAAATTAGGAATGAAATTATCAACTCTGATAAGTGAGTATGACCTTCGTTCTTCTTACCTCACTATTTCTTAAGCTGATACCTAGAATATAAGAGTTCTGGTCTGATAGCAACCTGTTACCTGAATATGATAGGAACTAATGGACATTTCTCTTTCTTATATATATATATATGATTTGCTGGTTCAGTAAAAATTTCATTTTGACTATTTTATGATGGTTGTTTCCCAGTGTAACTCTGGTTATTTGTCATTCAGGTTGAAGGCTCATTTCGATCATAATCCAAAAGATTTGGGTGAGATAAAAAATTCGTAATAGTTTTTGTATTTGCATCTTAAGTTTGTACTCTTAGCAATTTAACATCTGTTTTTTTATATGATTTAGAGTTATTAAAGCATGACAAATTGCTGAGCAAGAAGGCACCTCCATCGCATCTACGTGAGGTTCCTGAATATCTTGTTGATAAAACGACAAAGGAAGCTAGCAACCTTCTAAAACTTTCTATGGCTGCCATGGGAATACAACCGGTAAAGAAGCGACCCAAGTTGAAGAGGGGATTAGATATAAGCAGAGATCCCCTCAAAACTTTATCAGCTGAGGTAACTTCTGCTTGATAATAGTAATAGAACATTTCTTCTCAAGAGAACTGTTTTTGAAGGCTACAAAAGTTTGTTCTCCCTAAAATTTGAATGGTTTCTCTTGATGTCATCAATTTCATAATTTAACGTCTATAATAGCCCTTGACCCACTATTTTATGTCCAATATATCTTTGCGATAACAAGATTTTTCTTTGTTTACTCAGATAACCTCCTTTATCATCACCTTTTGAAATGTCTATTTCCATCATAAAGTTTTGATGCTCTTCATGATGGTTATAATATGGCTAATGAGTATAGATGTAGTTCTCGTTTGATTTATTTTTCTCTTTTTTCTTCTTAACTTAAGCGTGGGAGAAAGAGGTACCCCAAAGGCAAGAGGAGGAAAATGAACGCTGATGAAGCTTCTAATCGTGGAAAGAAGGCCAAACATGAAGCATGAGATCCCTGTCAGATCTTAGTACCCGTGCTATGCTAGTATTTATGGAGTTTATTACCCTATTCAATTTTGTAATGTTAAGAGATCATAGATTCCATTATGTAACGAGCTTGTTTCTTCAACCAATTATTACTTGTAATCTGACACATTCAAGTTGGAGTTTGCCAGTAGATTCACTTCGCATAGTTCCAATTTTGTTCAAGCGTTTCCTTTCGAACAAGTTCTGCTGCGATATATCAAAATTACATTTAAACTTACTGCCAAGTGTTCGACCAATTCCGCTACCTGAAAGGATGAGGAAGGAGGCCAACGGAGAAAAATAGGTATTTTGATAAATGAGTATATAATTCTAACATTAGGATATGCGATTTGTATATTTAGAACACTTAGTTGCGTTGTTTAGACGCCTGATTTAGTGAATCGCAGAAAGTACAGAAGCGGGCATCGGGAAACAGTTCATAATTGTAGTGGCCATCGTTGTCGCGGCCATTTCCTGGTCCCGCATTTTGACATCGTTCTCTTATCCATCGCTACCTTCCGTCTACATTTATTTATTTATTGGTTTTGTTTATTATTTTCATTTATCAAACGTCAAACTCAGCCCTCAATTATGGTCAATGCTACAGCTAAGTTCAGTGTACGTACACCATATTTTATTTTCTCATCAACTTATTTAAATCATTGAATAAAGCCAACAGCATCGACTAAAGCACTCATCGGACGGTTGAGATCATTTCCCAACATGTGATTACGAAAATAAAAGGGAACAGATGTCGCAGCAGCACTGCTACTGTCTTTTTTTCTCTACAAAACTTACGCTACCCAAGAACATACCCACGCCAGAGGGAGAAGTGCCATTCCGCTCCAAAATTGAAGGCGTTGAAATTGGGTAAGAAAAGAATACGTGAATTATTCTGCTCTTGTTATTTTCTCTTTCTTAATTGAACATGAAGGACCAGAAGTCCACCCTGCTTGTTGTCCGCCTACTGTCTGGACTGAAAGCCTCACTTTTCAACCAGAATTTATCTCCTCCGCATAGCATGATGGGCGAGACAGCCCTAAATCGAATAGAAGAGACGGTAGGAAATGGGTGCGTCTTTATATGGTGCAATTAATAAGGAAAAAGCGAAAACTCAATTTGGATGCCATCACGAGGAGAAAGTGAGCGGTATGAGCCGTTGGATGTAAGGCTGCCTTTGACCCGAATCTTAGTCGTCGTCTTTATAAAACATTCCATCTTCCTCACACCGTCACTCTCTGCATTATTTCTCTTGCGATGCTCGTTTGCTAGAGATCCGATCGGCCGGCGCTCCTCCATGGCCGTCGACCTGATGAATTATACCAAGATAGACGAACAGATCGCGATGCAGGAAGCAGCTACCGCCGGCATCCGCTCCATGGAGCATCTGATCCGGAAGCTCTCGCTCCAGCAGCAGCAGCAGCAGCAGCCGCTCGACTGCCGCGAGATCACCGATCACGCCATCTCCAAGTTCAAGAAGGTCATATCCATCCTCGACCGCACCGGACACGCCCGCTTTCGCCGCGGACCAACTTCGCCGCCGCAACCCCCTGTGGCGGAGCCATCTTTTCTCGCGGCCGCGAAGACGGTGACTCTCGCTCCGATCCCGCTCCGCGTCAAGCTTCCGGATCGTTCGCTTCCGCCTCCGCCGCAGTCACTCACGTTCGACTTCACCAAGACGGCCGCCTCTGCCACCGCCGCCGGTAGGAAGTGCTTTAGCATGGGGACGCCGATGTCGTCCGCCACGTCGTCTTTCGTGTCGTCCGTCACGGTCGACGGCAGCGTGTCGAACGGCACGCTCGGGCCTTCTTCTCTCCCCCCTCCCGCTCCCTCACCGACTGGGAAGCCGCCGCTCTCATCCGCCTGCAAGCGGAGGTGCCATGAGCACGACCAGACCCAATCAGAGCACGTCGCCGGGAAATACGCTGTTCCCGGCGCTCGTTGCCACTGCTCCAAGCGACGGTAAACAGATCCATCTTCAAAGCCCCTAATCATATTGCAGTCTAGAAGCCTTATTCAATCATACACATCAATTATCCTCTAACAATTCCTCGATTAAGCAGGAAACTGCGTGTTAAACGCACTATCCGCGTGCCAGCGACTGGTTCGAAGGTGGCGGACATCCCGGCCGACGAGTATTCGTGGCGCAAGTACGGCCAGAAGCCCATCAAGGGATCCCCATACCCCAGGTAACCGTCTCCCTCCACTCCACTCCGTCCGATCGCAATCAGGCCGCCTCAGATCAATCTTACGCTCTCTTCCAATCGCAGGGGTTACTACAAGTGCAGCACCCTGCGCGGCTGCCCTGCGAGGAAGCACGTCGAACGTGCGCCGGATGACCCCTCGATGCTCATCGTCACCTACGAAGGCGAGCACCGCCATACACCGGCCACCGGCAACCCGATTGCCGGAGCCACCGCAGTCTGACGCTGTCCTAGCGCCGACCTCGGCCTCTTCCTCGATCCCCTTTCGCTTGCTCGGCTTTATTTATTATTATTTGCTCTTTTCTGTAAAATATTTTCCTGGTTAAAAAAAAATATTCCTAAAAATTATTGTCTGACCGAGTGGACGAGCGGTGCGTCTGAAGTGGTAGCTTTCGTCGTGTACCAGGAACGTAATTGAGTGGGATTGGAGACTACGTTGGAATCCGTAAGTTAAAACAATACGTTCTTGTCGTCTGTACCTCAAGTAGTATAGTGTTCGAAAGATAGGGTCCCACCGGAAGCATTTACGGGTAAGAGTTTGAGTAGGACACCGCAAACTCCGGGCCGTGCATGAAAAGATGTGCGAGCAGAAGTCAAAAAGATGGTAAAGAGGCGGGCCCCGCGGTCCGGTTGACTGGTGAACTGATAGGGTCGCTTTACTGAACGGAGTCGAAGGTGGGCACCTGAAACAATTTTATATTTGACCGTGAAATAGTCGGATCGGATCTCGGATTTCCTTTCTGTGCCTAAATTAATTTAGATAAATATTTTCCTTTTTAAAGATTAGATTCCCTTGCTTTTATCGAAGCCAATCGGCGTCCATTTCGTGGATTGTACCTTGATTTGATATCCACTTTGAAAAATTTGACTTTTGCAGATTCGTGGCCAGGCCTATTTAAAAGCTTTCCTTAGTTGGTGGGCTGTTTTTTTTTTGTTTTTTTTTAAATTTTTTTATGATCATTACTTATTCGTCACTTCACTTAAGGAAAATAAATAAATAAATAATATTTAACTGATAATATTGAATTTGAATGTTGTTTTGATTCTATAGAAGTTTTTAAAAGTTTTTCATTGATTGTTAAGGTAAATTAAAAAATATTCTAGATTTATTGAGCCTTTTAGATTTATAAATCAATTTTGACCAAATGAAGTTAAGAATTTCGGTTAAAATCGAGAATATGGAATGATGTGAAATCAGATTTGATGTTCATTTATATTTTTAATTATATAAATATTTTTAAATATAAATTTAACCTAAGGTAGTGACTTTTTAAATATGAATATGTCATAAAAATATAATTCGTGATTAAAAAATCATCGCTGTCAACATATATTAGGTCAAATTAATATCGAAGATATGGATATAATATCATAAAAATTAGACAAACTCATGTAACTTAATTTCATGTCATTCCAAGATCTCTAGGTTCATCAACCAATTTTGATCGAATGAATTTAAAGAGTTTCGGTCAAAATCGGTTGATGAACTTATAGAGCTCAAAATGATATGAAACTGAGTCATATGAGTTCATCTAGTTCTTATGACTATATTCATATGCTCAAATATTAATTTAACCAAATATATTGAGAATAGTGATTTTTAAAACATAAATTAATTTTTAAATTTATTCATATTTAAAAAATCACTGCTCTCAATATAGTCAATCAAATTAATTCTAAGAATATTTATATAATCAAGAGAACTAGATTGAATTGATTTCATATCATTCCCAACACTCTAGGTTCATGAGATGGTTTCAACCGTCCCCTCGGGGCGGTGCGATGGTTAAGGCATGGGGTGTTGCCACATGAGATCTTGGGATCGAAACTCGGCGTGACCGAGCATAACCTCCCCCATGTCTTGGCCATTTGCACTAATGGCTAGTAGCCACCCGTGATTT
>JBBMJZ010413112.1:9851637-9873158 GCA_037833815.1 Zingiber zerumbet
CTATATTACCCTCAGTTATAAAACCAACTATACATAATAATAATAATAATAATAATAATATTATTATTATTATTATTGTTATTATTATTATTTAAATTCTAAGTTTTTTATTTTTTCTTTTTCACATTTTTCTTTATTTTTATATATTTTTTCATTTTTAAATATTTTTTACTTTTTTTACGTTTTTTTTGTTTTCTTACATTTTTCTATTTTTTTTTATGTTTTGAACTTTTTTTTATTATTTTTTACTTTTTAAATTTTTTTACGCTTTTTCTATTTTTTATGTTTTTTTATTTTTCCCATATTTTATTATTTTTATTATTTTTAAAAAGTTTTTTAATGTTTTTTCCTATTTTTAATATTTTTTTACCCTTTTTATTATTTATTACTTTTTACGTTTTTTATTTTATTTTTTATTTTTCCTTATATTTTTCTTTTTTTATCGTATGTTTCTCTCATCTAAGGGTATTTTGGAAAAAAAAGAAAATCGTTAATTTCAGAATCAAGAAAAACCTCAGTTTTTCGAGATTTTCATATTCCTGATTGCATGTCCTTTTTACTGACGTATTGGGAATAGAACATTATGAAACATTACTCGGGAATTATCGATTATCTAAATCAAACAGAATTTTTATTGATATCCTTAAAAAAATAATCAAGATTATTAAAAATAACCACCAATTAAACGCACCATTAGAAAAAACAATAGATTAACTACTGTTATAATCTTATGTCACTTCATTGTTATTTATTTAACCGGATTTAAATTTTGGATCAGAAAAAAAAAGGAACTTTATGTCACTCGAAATTTAGGCTTTAATACTTAAATGGGCCATAATTGGCCCATTTGATATGCCAAATTCGAGTTTCGTGTGAGTAATGCAGCCCTAACCGTCCGGTCCGCCTGTCAGTTTGTCTATTTAATTGCATTTGGAAACCCGGAAGGCCGGAGCTAGGGTTTGTCGTAGCCGACTTGTTCCCGCGCCAGCTCACGGTCTAGCTCGTCGGCGGAAATGGTGAAGGGGCGAGAAGGCGAGCGCGTCAGGTTCATGGGCAAATTCACCTCGTTTGATCTCGTCTTATATTATCAGCATTCTGTTATCTTGTTTTTTGTTTGATCCCGGTTTCAGGCTCTACGTCTGTGGGAGGATCCTCGGGTACAAGAGGTAAGTTTGAGACCTCCTAATTTATCTGTTAGTCGTACTATTTTACTCTCTTTTTTATTCATTTCTATGAGTTTGCCATGGGTATGGAGCAGATCGAAGTCGAACCAGTACGAGAACACATCGCTGGTACAGATCGAGGGGGTGAACACTAAGGAGGAGGTCGACTGGTACTTGGGGAAGAGAATGGCCTATATCTACAAGGCGGCCACGAAGAAAAATGGAACACCGTACCGGTGCATTTGGGGAAAGGTCTGCCGTCCGCACGGGAACAGTGGGGTCGTCCGTGCTAAATTCAAGACCAATTTGCCGCCTAAGTCCATGGTGAGCTCCGTTTGGCCTATGCTGTGGTGATCTCCAATGGTTGCTTATTGCTTACATGTTCTCCGTGTTTATGTTTTTAGGGTTCGAGAGTTAGGGTTTTTATGTACCCGAGCAACATTTGAGGTGAGTTTCTGTTTGCTGTTTTTGCAGATAATAATTTCTATGAATTATTGTACTTTCCGAATTTCTTGTCCTATTTTTCTCTTTGTTCGTTTTTATTATTATTTTTTCTTTTTGCTAGTTTTACATATTGAGTGTTCAACAATTGAGGTTGATAACTCTAACTAAGCCCATGTTTGATAACCTAGAACAGAACAAGATGAATGGAGGAAATTGGGATGAGAATGTGGGCATACGAATATTTTAATTATTCTTTGCCAAACCTTCTTTTAATGTATATATATTCGCAATGTTTTCCTAATATCAATTTAATTTTTTAATTCCTATTCTTCCGACAGTAATGAAAGCCAATCCAAGATTGCCCCATCCCATTCCTTTATCGTCATTTCATGACATTCTATGCTTCCAATCTTGCTAGTGTCCAGTGATGCCATTTAATTCTCAATCCAGTGTTTTTTTTTTTTGACAACTACGTGTTCTTTGGTGTTTGATGTCATCTTCAACATTTTTCACCTTTTCCCGTATGAACATTACAGATTAGTCAATCCAGATTTTTAATTTCTAACTACTAGCATGGTGATGTTTGTTAGGACAGAGGAAATATATATTCTTGTAGGTTGCAAATGCTTAAAAAATCAAAAATTTCATTAAGTTCATGCATTGCCATTTTAACCTAATGGGCTACTTTTTTTAAATGTGCGATCCCAATTTAACGGCTGGATGATCTGAAGATCCAAATTGTTTGAGATGATTCAGCCTGTAAGTTGAGTTGGTTCTCTTTGAACTTGGACTTGTTTTTTGAACCTGTTCTGTTTGGCGGATAAACAAAACTGCGGATTTGTTGAGTGTAAGAAGAGTGGATGAGGCAGATGGAGCGGATGAGATAAATAGAATGTAAGGAGGATGAGGGTGAACTTTTGCCGCACATCTTATCATCCACATTTTACAGAGACCATGTGAAGCTCATTCAGATTTGTGATACAGCCGGTTGATCAATTAAGTATTAATAACATTTCAGTTGGGGCATTTGAGGTTTTTTGGCTGTCAATTTTACATTGTACAATATATTTTAAATAAAATAAAAATTATTTTTTATCCAAAACATAAGCTTAACAATATTCATAAAGATATTGACAATCTTTTCATCTCTTCCTCTTCTACACTATACATTTTATGCAATCACTTTTAGGTAAACCTCCAATTTTATTGAGTTTGACAAAGTCTATTTTCTCACTATTTTCAAATTAAATGATCTGTGTAAAATGTTGTGATTGTTGTTTGTTTCAATGTTTCCTATGATATGACACGGATGGTATATCATAGTAAAGTTTTGATTTACCATTATACACTATGTACATTTCTTTGAAGCTGTGTGATTGGAGAGTAGAAACTTTCAATTAATGCAATATCTGGATTTGCATTGCTGAAGACCCAGAGCCTTGGAACTCTTTCAAGCATTTGGATATAAACTCTTTGTTCCTTCCATTCCTTTGCTTGAACCCTTGTTTGATAGAAACTCTACATTTTTTCGATTCCACAATTTGCCTCCTTTGCTTGCCTGACCAGATTGGCCTGTAGCTGCCTTGCCCAACTGACATGCCCCAGTTGACTGGCTAAGCCTGATCAGCTTCTCCAGCTCACCTGACATTAGTGGCTCGTCTGGCCGATTTGGTCTACTCAATGTTGGGGTAGTGGAAGAGGCTCAGTGCCTATGAGTTTGGTGTCCACAAAGCCAGAGAGGATTTCAAAGTCGTGTGTTGATAGTGTCAACTAAAAGAGTTATGACTGGCTATTTAGGCGACTGTTTTTCTGCCTGATTCGAGTGCAATCATGTCTTACATCCATTTGGTTTTCCATCCTTGGATACCTAAATCCAACTCCCATTTTCATTCCAACCGATTTTTCATCCAGAGATATAGGCCCTAGACATTATGTTCAAGCATAATTTACTTTAGATAAGGCTTATCTGCTCTGTGAAATTCATTGCCTCCCCACAATAATATTTCTGAATCGCATTCACTTTTCAGGTGTGGCGATGCATCGAGTTTGGAATTTCCAGAGTGGTCAGTTACTTTATTACCGTATGTTCTTTTCAGAGAGATTTTCAAATATTATTATTTTTTGTTATAAATTAGAAGACATCAATGAAATTTCTCGCTCATTGACGTAAATTTTTCTAATATTCCTCATCCTTCATCTTGCCTTTTTCTAGCTAATACGATGAGGCTTCATAATCGAATTTGCCAACTGTTTATCCCTTGGAAGACTTGAATGATTATAGATAGAGGTAGATTTACGAAAGATTCTTTTTTTTTTTTTTTTTTTGCCGCTGAATTAATAGAAAAAATGATTAAAGGATAATTATACAATTTCTTTAATCACCTCTCTGTACCAAACTATGATTCATATCACTGATGATGACACACCGTGAGATATTCTTATTTAAGATTAACAAACCAGAGTTTGGCAGATAGTCTTGGGTTTATGCAAAATTGACATGAATGCGATAGAGAACTAAATCATATGACCCGTTCGTTAAGTGTCTGGACACCTTGCCGCATGATTCCAATATGCAAAACCAGGACCACCAAGAAGTCTCGAGTGTGTACTCATGTACGCAATAGTCCACGTGGCAACACCTTGCCGGTTTCTTCCAAAATCGTACCTTTTCGGTAGGTGCAAAATGAGTGTCGTATTGCATCCTTTTGGCCGTGTCTCATGCATACAAAACAAGGACCACAAAAAAGTCCGAAGGAAGAGGGAGGAATATGGAGAGCCAAAAGATACAAATGACTCCTAATTGGTCATTCTTGTACTGTGAACACGTCCTGTGGATTTTGAATGCCGAGTTTGCGGCCACCGCCAAAATGTTGATTATTTGTAGTAGCCTTGTTGAATCAGTCGATTTTCTCAAGCCATCTTTTTTTAATGGAAAAAATGAAAAAGAAAAACAATGAGACTACCATCACATCACTACCTGACTTTGGAACAAATAACGATAATTATGACTGAAATGTAGTATATATGGATATTCCTGAATTAATGTTATGATGCATAAATGAAACATGCATCAGATGATTAAGGAGATTAATAGAAACAGGAATTAATTTAAAGAAAACTTTATGCAAATTCTTAGTACAGTCCATACTTATTCAAAAGTCGACTTTCAAAATATTTATTGTATTTAAAATTTAAACTCTATTTCTTTTATTAGTAATTCATTCACTCGAGAGATGATAAGATAATAAAAAATAAATAAATTAAATGACAAATTTATTCTATCATTCACCTGTCCATTGAGCAGGTGAAGTTGTCAGTGATGAGATTAGATGTGATTAGATCAAGAATTTTTCATAATTGTGATACTTATCAATTATGATTATGATATAATTATAGTAGAATGTGATTATATTTATTCTAAATATCTGTTATAGTCCGGAAAGTAAATCATGAAATTAATTTATAGTCAACCATCAAATCATTAGAAAGTAGGAGGAGTTTCATAAACACACATAAGAGAAGATGAATGCTAGAGGGGTGATGGGAAGTGCCAGAGGGGTGTCCACTCTTAGAATTCCCTTAGATTGAGAAAGTGGATGTGATGGCAAAAGCTAGAGGGGTGTCCACTCTTAGACTCTTCTCATGCAATTAGTCCAAGAGTTTAATTTGGTTTTGGTTAATTGCGTGAGATGAAGTCCCATACTTGATAGATAAAATTTGCCAAATATATATAGCTCATGGGAATTATTAGATTTTGTGTCATATTATTTTGATAAATTATCAAATTTCAATATCATTTCTTCCTTCTTCCTTCTCTAATTAATCATTTAATATTATCCATCGAAATGTCAGATAGCTTGAGATTTTAAACTTTGGTAGATTGTTTCTGATCAAGACACCTCCCTGCTATTTTGATTAAGACCAATAAATAACTCACATATGCGAACAGAGCTAAGTACATAATTGAAAAGCTATAATTTGCCCAACATGAAATTTAACCTATAACTCACATAGATTACATTCCAATAATTCACTCATCCTACCTGTTCTGCCTGGTGTCATCCCTAACACATTTGTTTAAAGTCATTTTCAATTGAATCAAACATTTATTTTAGTTGTCTAATTTGCTTAGAATAAAATTTTGATTGCAAGGATATAGTGGAAAGTGGCAAAAGAAAAATAAGAGGAAGAAGATGTCTCCTAAGGAAAATTAAATATATATTGTTCATAGAATTGATTCATGACACTGTTTCAAATCCAGACCAGCTCAGCTGGTCCGGTTCATAACAAAAATTGGAGAGGGTAAAACAGCCGACTGGCGGGGCCCATGCCAAAAGAATAGGAATCTTTAACGTAGATGTGGTGGGGCCACGCCATGTGGGTGATCAGAGTAAGCATTCTACAAAAAAAAAAAAAATAAAAAAATAAAAAATAAAAAATAAAAAAAAAAAATCAAACGGATCCACTAAACTCATCTATTTTTTTAATAATTTAAACCGTTCGATAGTTACCATTAAAACTGTATAGATCATCCAACCGATATAAAATTAATTAATTACTAAATTAATTAAACTTTTCTCAAGAGTCAATTTAATGCTAAGTCAAAGTCGTCGTCATCAATCGATCGTTATTTGATAGTCAAATCCATCGATCGATTGTTAAACACACTGTTATGCTATTTCGATTTGTTATGCTGTCACTGACCGGTTCAATACCAAATTGATTTAATATATTTAACTGAATTTGAAATTTTAAAATCAAGATTAAATCAAAATAACTAAGATTAAAAAATGAATTTTTAAATTAATCGGATCAAAAATTTGAATTTGATCAATTCAATCGGTTATTTTAGTTTAATCGAGATTTTGGTCACCACTGCCCCCAATTGATGTGTTCAATCAATAGCCCATTGTCAACTCAGGGAAACAATTTGACCAAAATCAAGCAAAGCCAATTAGATTTAATTCTGCCAGCATGTTAGTTAAATGTTGTAGAGAGAGATTAGTGACAGTCAACGACCAGCTGACCAAATAGCCAGTACTTCGTCGGTAGAATTAGAAGACAATCTAGACAACAAGAATCTATGACATAATGCAGTCTAGTGGATTCCATGAGGGTCAAACGAAGGGCCGAGGAGGAAGGCAGAAAATGGACAAACCTATCAGCATCTATCAGCAGCAAAAAATGTCAACGGAGAGGCGCCGACAACTCAACAAAGTCAATGCCTCATATACGGCTGGACAAGTCGAGTTTTGCTTCTTCTTTCAACTCTTGGTTGATCCACACGATCATGGATTTGAAAGGAATTAGTGCTTGGTGATGACTTTTTTCACAAAGGGGCGAACAATTGATCAATGGGAGCTGAAAGATTTGTGGAGGATTTGTCATCCATCACTAAGCTTGCCATAAACATCAAATTAAATGAGAAGATTTTGTTCTTATCAAGAGAAAAGATGTATAGAATTAGAAGGCAAAAGAAGGGAAAGGAAGCCTTGCAAGTTGCAATTAACTTTACTTTTTCTTTATATCACAGTTTCAGTAGAGACAGAATATTAAGGATAGTGAATGTGCTTTCAACTAAGGGATGGACATCCTTAACTCTGATGAAATTCTTAACAATGGAGCGTACCTGTTTCATTGAGATGTGAAAATGATATCCAATAGTTGCGAATCTTTGACCGGTTCTTCGGACCTGCAATTTTGTCAAGAACAGTCGATTCGGGTAGAAATTGAAGTAGGATTTATTACTTTAAGCAAAACGATCACCATCAAAGTAAGAAAGCACATTGTCATCACTTTCAAGTTTGTTGGTTGATGAAATAAAAGAAGTTTGTTCCAGATGTTCAAAGATGCTAGGATTTTATTCCAAATTCATCCAAAATAAATCATAATCAAGTTTTAAAAAAAAAAGAGTCTTAATGTTCAAGGATCAAAGACTCATTCATACCTTTCTTTGAACAAGGAGATTATAGTACTCTGCTTTTTCCCTCAAGAAAAAAGCCATAGTGTTGTAGAGCAGAGAACCTGGTTAGCTTCTGTTGGTTTTGAATTGCAAATAAATGAAAAAAAAATAATTGTTTGCAATTTTGCTATCTGATAACATGCTAGGAAAAGTATAGCATATCGACCTACAAGTTTTATCTAATAAATTCATTGTTACGATAAGATAGGTGAATCACTAGCATATGAAAGCTTGCTACAAGGATGTTGAATTAGTTCTCACAACAACAGTGGGTGGATAATGAGCGTGGTGTCACATTAACAACAGATGGAAAATTACGAAATTAAATGGTGTTGTATTCTTTCCCTGTGAATGCAGTAAAAACTAGGGTCATTGATTAGCAAATTTATATATGCAAATCAAATGCCAAAATTCACAAGAAATTGAAACCTGGCCACTAGGTCACACCAAGCCTTGACCATTTCAGTAATACCAGTCACCTAACTTATTAAATGCCTTCATGTTCTGTCAAGAATGTTTTTTTCTATCAAGCACACCAATGCCCATGATGAGCACAAGCTTATATGAGGAAAAAAGCATAAATTAGCTCTCTGATCATGCTTATTTTAGAGCAAAGTACAAATTATGCTAATAGTAAGCTAAATAGTAAGCAACATAAGCATATTGATAATCCAAATAGCAATTGAAATGTTTCTAACTTTCTGATCATGATATAAAGAATTCACTACAAAATATAAATTTGACCATAGAAAACTTACTTGCTATTAAGTTCCAATTATTTGAAGCTGGTTGTCATAAAATTGTTAGTTCTACAATTTGAATTTGAAACTCAGGTTGATACTGTGAGTTCTACAATGCAAATAATGTTTAATAAATTATCAAAATAACTAATCTGAACCTGTTATAGGAACTATGCATGATACATGTGGAGACAGAGAGAAAAGAGGTACTCGAGAAGAAAATGATTTGAGCCCTATCCGGTTCTGGTAACGCTCTATGCACGTGTCCTCTTGGTATTCATTAATATTAATGACTGATTACCACGTACCATGTCATTCAAAGGTACCCTATAGTGTAATATCGAATTAGGTGAAGGCAAATTATGAGATCTAGACTTGATGGAAAAGAAAGCTAAGTAGAACGGAGAAGAGAGTCAATCAAGAATAGACTGGATGACAGAATGCTGGCTCATTTCAAACAGGGAGAGAGAGAGAGACAGAGATTTTGACTAATTGGGGCTGTGGTGCAACTAACAAAAACTTAAGGCAATTATAACTATGCTATCAGTATTTTGTTGCCCCTAGGTAAATGGAAGCTAAGTGGACTGATTCTAAGCAAGCCAACGGCACACGATTAAGACACCGAGCTGGACGGCAAGTTGATCACATGAACAGCTGGGAGCCATAAATGCCAAAAGGTTTCTTTTGGACTTGAATGACCCTTCCCTATTTCAAACAAACAAGAGAAAAAGCAGAACCTTGGCTTTGAGTGGGTCTTGTGCTCACAAAATCCTGCCCTATCATGGGGCCAACTGTTCCTAAATGCAATCCTTTTCACAATTAACAACCGATTCTTTTTCCCTAAATCTCTGTAGAGAATAGAATTGAGGCCATAATGTGATGAAGAATAAGACAGATCAACAGTTGAGAAGTCTCTCAGCTTATAAATATCCCTTTCCTCCACCACCATAGCAACATCCACAGCACCCTATCCCTCTTCTATTCCAAAATCAAGCTGTCTGTGTATTTTAGAGCATATAGTGTTTTAACACCCTGTTCCTCTACTGTGATTCCCCTTGTGTTCCATCTTGTGGCAACCGTGATTGCATAAAAATTCCTATTTTATTGTGAGAGAGAGCAAAAAAAATCGCTTACTTGTGATTAGCCGGGCCGAAATATTGCTGGAATCATGGATGGAATACAAGAAACCTTAACGCCGGCGGAAATTCCCAGCGAGATTAGCGCCTCCTTATCGAAGGCCCTCCTCTCGGGGACAAACGCCATCGACTCCATATTCTCCCACCTTCCACAGCCGCTCCCGCCAGTTAGGTCACCTGCGGTCCCATATCTCGGCTCATCCGTTTACCTCCAGCAAACAGAGATCCTGAGGCGGTTCAGCACCGGACGCCACACCCTAACCGCCCCGTCGCTCCACCAGCACGCCGCGATCGCGATGGCTGCCGTGGAGAGTGGGAAGAAGAAGCTATACCGGGGGGTACGGCAACGGCACTGGGGGAAGTGGGTGGCAGAGATCCGACTTCCGCAGAACCGGATGCGGATCTGGCTCGGCACCTACGACTCCCCCGAGTCGGCGGCGTACGCGTACGACAGGGCCGCCTACAAGCTCCGCGGCGAGTACGCGCGGCTCAACTTCCCGGACCTGCGCGACGCCGGAGACTGCCACGAGCGGTTGAAGGCGCTGCGGTCCGCCGTCGACTCCAAGATCCAGGCTATATACCTGCGCCTCAGAAGGCGACTGAAGGCGCGGCAGCAGGAGGAAAGAGTGAAGAAGAGAGAAGCAGAGGAGGCGGCGGCGGCGGCGGCGACGGCGACGGCGAAGGCGGAGAAGAAGGGCGACGAAATGGAGGAGGCGGTGTCGTCGCAGTTACAGTCGGCGTCGGCTTCGTGGGACCACGAAATGGACGGAGAGTGTTCGCTGGCGAGGATGCCATCGTACGATCCAGAATTAATCTGGGAGGTGCTTGCTAATTGATCAAATTAAGGAGATATTAGCGTAGTGTAATCTTAAAGATGAGACATAATTATCAATACAAGAAAGTAATTAAAAATTGGAAATATAAAATAGCAAATTCAAATGAAACACAACTTGTATGCAATCCCCATTGACATAAATATTTATTTCCACTCCCTAGTCAAATATACTTACCTAATTATCCATAATATTTAATATTTAAATATAAAAAGTCTAAAAATGAATATAATTTCTCTTAAACTCGAATCTAGTATATATTTTTTTTATCAAATTAAGTATAATTCATTTTCCACCTCAATTGGATAGAAAACATACTAGATTTTCTTTAAACGGTATGAAAAATATACTAGAATTTCTTTAAATGATGCTAAATTTAGGAGGAATTATATTAAGTAGGAAAAAAATCATGCTCAATTTAATAGAAAATATACTCGATTCTAATTTAAAAGGCTGAATTTAATAGGAATTATACTTGTTTTTAGACTATTAATACCTAAAAAAATACGAGAGACAATTTTAATAGAAAATATAATCAATTCTAGTATAAAGTGCCGACTTTCAGAGGAATTATACTTATTTTAGTATATTTTCTATCAAATTGAGCAGGATTCTTTTCCCATCTCAATTAGATGAAAAATATATTAAATTTTCTTTAAATGATACTCAATTGGATAGAAAATATACTAGATTTTCTTTAAATTAAGAATTATATTAAAACAGAAAAAAAAACCGTGCTCACACTACAAAAAAAATCTACAAATAACGACGACATTCCCGACTAAATTTAATTCGGTCGGTAAATACCGACTGAATATATATTTCAGTCGGAATATTACCGACTGAATTAAATCCAGTCGGTAAATACCGACTGAATTAAAGTTCAGTCGGTAGTTTCAGACGGAATTAAATTCCGTCGGAAATACCGTCGGTATTTGCAGATTTTTTTGTAGTATCGGGGAGTGAGTTGGCTGAGCAGAGCCCGTGGAATTTTGATCTTCATCTCAATCAAACTATTAACCTCCTCAACACATGAAAACTAGGGGAGCCTCCGGTAAATTTCACCCTGCCTGTACAGACAGTGCCCCGACCTCTCACAATAAGATAATAGGACCCACTGCTTAAGTGTGAGTCCCACCATCCTAATGTGAGAGGTTGGGGTACTACCTGTATAGGCAGAATCGAATTAACCCCTCAACACATGAAAATTAGGGAGCCGAGCCTCTAGAATCAGTCGGACTGATTGAGGGTAATTGGATTAATCCATTCGGACTTTTATCTCCAGCTAAATTGGACAATTGACATTATCGACACAGGTGAAAAGTACTCCGAATTACGCCCCACATCTTGTCTCTTCGTCAGACGTCCAAGATCGCTTCTTTCTTCTCGATTCGGCAGCATGGACGCTGAGACCATACTGTTCCTGCAATTCCACCAGAACAAAAAGAAACAACTGAAAGAGGCTCGTCGATCGATGCACGGAGCTTGCCGGAGGTCGACTCGAGTGCTGGTCCTCGGGCGAAAGCGAACCTCCAAATTAGCAGCTTCCAAGCTCTGCATCTAACGACAGGGCCAAAGCGGCATGCCGACATCTATGTCCATGATCCCTAGCGCGTAAACTAATGAAGACTGTGCAAGATACAATCTTTGAGACATGCGAAACACCTTGGCAGTCTCGGCGAGCCCGCCAAGGGCCTCGAAGGCATGCACGGTGGAGGAAGGGACGCAAGAGGGGATGGGCCGCCGCCGGCGTGTGCGTATGGGACTAGTTCTGTCCCTCGTCGTCACCGTGGAAGAAGAGACGAGAGAAGCGAGAGGAGAAGGAAATGAAAATTGATACAAAATTATATATATATATATATATATAATTAAAAATTTAAGGCAAAATGGCTATTTAGTGTTAAAATTAATAAAGAGGCTTAAAATATAAAAAATAACAATCACTTTCCTTGCACTCTGCTTTGATAGGTTTTCTGCTGTGCAATAGAAATTGTACTATAAATAGCTGAAAATGGGTGCAAAAACAGCAGACACAACAAAGGAGGGGCTTCTTCTTCACGGAGCGAGGGGCCGCGGAAGCTTTCGCCATTGGACTTCAAGCGATGAAATGAAGCACTCTGGCTAAAGATTTCTCCTCCGCCACCTGAATCTGGAGGTTCGTCTCGTTCGATTTCCCCTCATTTGTCTTCGCGGCCATCGCGCTTCAACTTCCCGATCCGTTGCTCAGGTTTCTATTACTTGGTTTCTGTGCTCTGAGCTGGGGGTTTATCTTTCTCCACCTGCCTCTTTCTTTGATCCGCGGCGAGGAGGTTGGGATCCGTCGGTACCATTTGAGTTAGAATATATATGGAAGGTGATGGTGGGCACGAAGCGATCCAGCTTAAGATGGCGGAGGAAGAGGCATTGAAGAGAAACACCGACTGCATTTACTTTCTGGCTTCGCCATTCACCTGCAAGAAGGTGCTTTCTTCCCCTCGTGTTGGCTTTCTTTATTTGTCATGTTATCTTTTAGTTAATATACTAAAATTATTTTTAATTTGAGCTGTGCTTCTTTGTTCCCTCAGGCATGTATGTGCATTTGATTGTTTATATTTTATTTGAGTCATCATCAAAGAAACAAAAAACCCTAGGGTTATCTTTCCTGCTAATTCTTTTTTGTGATTCAAGTCCCGTAAATTTTCTTTAGTTGATCACAAATTTTGCCTCATAAAAGATCTTCTGGACTAGTTTGGCATCTCCTTTCCACAATTTGAGCTGTGATTACGTGCATATGTTTGCCTTAGGTGCAGAACTTGCTTCTTGATATCTGTTGGAATTCGTATGTCCAATGAACTGCTTAGTTCCTTGTTCTTTTAGGTATTGCGATATAAGCATCTTGATATTAGGGCACGTGCTGACATCATTTTGAATTGTGGTCAAACTGCCAAATGCTAAGATCTTTGTTTTCGGAAACCTATTTAATTTCTTCCCCTTGCAACGGTTCACATTGGGTTGTTACTATCCTGTATCATGGCATTATTGAATCTCGGACTTGATGAAAGGTTGACTGTGTGCATAATTTTGTGATACCAGAAACTGTCCTATGTTTTGGTATATTCAGGGCCACAGAAAGGTTCTTTATGGCTTTAGTATCATTTTTGCAATAAACATCATTTATGTTTAATAAGTTCAACATCTAATATGTAGTATGATAAAGAGTCTAGCATGGTTAAATAGAGAAAGCTCTATAAAATTGTTTGCACAGGAAACTACTGGATACAATGATTGCATGTGGCTTGCTGACATTAAGTTTTTTTTTCTACATGAATGAATATAGGAACAATAATTCACGAGTCTGACTATTTTGGGTCTCCTACATGGATTTTATTCTGCAAGTAGACTTTCTACAAGACTATTCCTAATTATGTTTAGATTTTGAAAAACTCTATTAAATTAAATAGAATTTTCATGGGTCTATTTGCACCTCAAGTTTCCAAACATTGGTTGATTCAATTTGTCTGATTACAGAACCTATTGTCTGGGACAATGCCTACTTAGAGGATAGAGAGCCAAAATGGAGGCAGGTGGAGAGGGAAAGGAAGAGAAACCCACTTTCTACTTAGATAGAGTAGAGAAGAGAGCCAAGGTGGGATTTCTTGGTCTCTCCTTCCAAAATTATTCTTCCAAAATTGGACAAACTAGAAAGAGAGGAAGAGAAAAATAGGAAAAGATGAATACCCTTTTTCATCATGGTCATTGGCCATGTTGACCGACTTACAAATGTAGATGCTAGACCAACACCGACCATTATTGAACTTTGGCTAGGAGCCTAGGACATCACTACAAATAAATCTACTCATTGGTTGTCATGGAACCATGACCAAACCAACATCAATCATCTAATTGGATATAATCTGACTTGCATGTCAAACCAATGGTCGTTGGACCATGGTTGCATCATTGCTAAAACTCGACCGCTGTTGCCACCTTCTAAGTTGGGTAGAAAGGAGGTTCAAGAAGAAAGGTAGAAACAGAATTCTATTTTAGTTTCAAACTGACCTTAAATAAGCTCTAACTAGTCGGTTCCACTTGCTCTTACTCGACTGAATCTTTGAACACGGAAAGCCCATCTGCCATTGCCAGCTACTGCATTCCATCAACTCAGTACCTTACTAGTTAATTGAGATCTATTTCAGTTAACTTAGACACTTGTCAGTCAACTTGTGCGGATCAAATTGTAAGCTTGTCTTCCTAGAAACCACAATTTAGTTGACTTAAACCTCATCAATACCTAGTCAATTTCAAGCTTGTTGGTTGACTCAAATAGATGAGATCTACTTAACTTGACTGCCCAGTCAACTTTCAAACAGAGAATAACTGATTGGCTCAAGGAAGGTCCTTAGTCGATTGCCCAGTCGACTAAACCTACCTCAGTAGTTATTTCATAATAGTCTAACACTCTAATTCATAAATCACTACTATTATTTATTTATTTATTTTTATCACAAATTCATAAAGTTTTCTTTTGGTCCAAGTGGCATATGACAATCACATTAGATTACTAAAGCTCCTCTTGATTTTTGCTATCATTCTTTATCCTATGTTAATTATTGTTTGACTTCTTTTCTTACTGTTGAAACTGTATCTCAGATGTTCAGTTTTTTAGCTCTACATAAAGTTATTACTTCTGGAATTTGATTTGCATCTACTTACAATTATTAGTTTCTAAAACTCCTTTCCCCAATTCAAGCTTTGAGTAACTTATACTAAGCAATGGATTAGGGCTAATCATATTTTGGTTTTAGAAGCCGGTCAATTTTGTTTCATTCTGTCCACCTTGAATGGAGATAATGTTTCAATTTTTTATTTAACCTTTTTATGCTCCATTTTTACTATCACTGTGGCAGATACCATTCTTGTAGTTACCATTTTAGGTTTCAGAACATTCAGGTGTTTAATTTGCTAAATTATTGATCATCAACATTAATGTATCATTCAGAAAGTTTGTTTTTGTTAGATTACTGGAAATTTCCCCTTCTTGGACCTTTTTACTTTTTGAAAGCTTAGATAAACTTTCATAATTGAAGAATGAAATTCTATGATATGAAATCTGTTGATTGACTGAACCTAATGGTGTTTATATTTCATCTTGAAGCATCATTAACTAGTGTTTAAACTCCATGAGAAAGGCATACCACTTTAAAGGCTTAATAATGTTTTGAAGATAATTCAAAGGACCAAAGTTATTTGTGTCTGTTATTATTGTTACACTCCCTATGGAAGATGCCTTTCTTTTCTCAGTAGTTGCTACTGATGGCACCGTGTTGTTGCTAAATAAATTGAAGCTTTGTACATTTTTGGTAGTATGATGTTATTACAGTCATGGCCGGTCCCAAGCCCGGATAAAGGAGGAGGGTTGCGTTAGGTTGTCAACTAGTGTTAAAACTATAACAAATATTCAATGAATGGATCCATATGATGTTATTATAGTAATTTAATTCTTTCTTCTCTTTAAGCTTGTAGCCATGTGTAGGTGGATCATATTTGAAGATGTTTGACATTTGGCTTTTCTAATGTGCATTTACTTTGAAGTTCTAAATTCAATCATAAACCTTATGTTTAAAGCAGGTTGTCGATAAACGCTTAAATGAGATTTACTGTCACGATTCCAATGATTATAACTGATTATGATGACATTTTGTACAATTAGCTTGGTAGGCATTCTGTTACTTCCAGTTCATTCTTGCATTGATTTTTACTTGACATTGGTTCTAAAATTCATGGCAGCTACTAGAATATTTTTTCTTGGGCTCCTTGGTAAATGTTGCGTAATATATATCAAATATTACTGATAGCTCTTTTCTAATCTTATATTCTGCTAGATTCCTTCTGCTGTGGCATTGTTCTGCATCTTCAGTATTTTACTTTGATCTAGAATTTAACAGTCATTTCATCATTCAGGGGAGTGAATGTGATTATCGCCACAGTGAGGGTGCCAGATTTAACTGTAGGGACTGCTGGTATTGGCTAACTGGGAACTGCCTCAATCCAAAATGCTCATTCCGCCATCCAGTATGTCATTTCTACCTCTAGTTCTTATTTTCTATGCATGGATTGTCCAAACATTGTTGACACGGAACCTAGGATCATTTAAGGAGGAATAATTATTGTATGCTTGTTTTGGCCAGCTTAAATTTTACTCATATTATTATGTTCTGCCCAAAAGTTATTTGGCACAGAACTTTCTTAATGCAATGTCCAGCTGAGTAGCTTATCTGGATCAGTTATTACTTACTAGTTGTTCCATTAGGTAGCCACGGAAGTGCTTAGAAGGAACAGGGTTTCTTATATATATATATATATATTTTATTTTGTAACTCCTAATCACAAAAATTGTCTCGTTCCAATTTCAAAAGACTTGTTTCCTTTAGTTTAATGCTGATCATATGTGAATATCTGCACAGTGAGCTGAGATGATCACCCACGGTTGCTTGCATTTTTAATGCAACTTGTTAATTCGGCATCTTTATATATGTGGAACTAATTGATTCTGTTTGTTGTAACAGCCTCTAGGTTCTCTGTTTGCAACAGAAATGCCCAACCCTCTGCCAAGTCAGACTTCTGCGCCAACATTTACACCAGCTGCCCGACCTCCTAATAACGTATATAACAAGTGTGTTCCTTGCTACTATTTCCAGCGGGGCCAGTGTTTGAAAGGCAAAAGTTGTCCATTCATGCACGGACTGCAGGCATCTGCCAACTCGCTTCCCCAGCTGGTGACAACGTTTTCTATGCCTTCTGCCGCACTGCTACAATCAAATGACCAAAATGCGCAGAAGAAAATTAGTGTGCAACAAGATATGCAAGAATTCCGACATGACAGTCCTAAGACACCTGTCAACATGCATTTTGAATTATTATCATCTGAAACAGTACAACTTGTTACAAAAGCTGGCAATGCTCCCAAACATGAACCATCCGAAATTAAAATATTGGATGAGGAGCCTCCTGCACTGTCACAGAATGGTGTATCTGTGACCAATGGTTATTTTCAAAGCCAACAATGGAATAATCAAGTGCAACCTACTGAAGAGGAACCGGACAATGGTAGGGATGCTGATGAGTTCTTGGGGGAACATTCCCCTGGTTTTGATGTACTTGTAGAAGATGACATAGAAGATCCTGATTATTACCACAATGAAGATAATTTCAGAAGAATGTCTACGCATGGTGGACAAAATATGGAAGCTGTAGATGAATGTGACTATCAGCACAACGATTATGAACCTATTACGAAGGTTGACCAGGATCGATACAATGGAATGGTCAGATATGGCAACTATGAACTACCACATGACAGATATGGGCTGGAATCAAAGACTGCTCTTAGAATTTTGGAGAGAGCATCATCAGTTGAAAGAAGAGTAACTGATAGAGAGACAAAAACTGATGCAGTTTGCATCACTGGGTCAGATTTGCGCTACCAACTAAATAAACGAAGAAGGTTCAATGGTACACAATCTACCAGTAATCATGGCTGTCATAATGAACTCTACCGAAGAGATGAACAATATGTTGAGGAGAGACATTATTGCTATCATTCACATGATGATATGAAATTTCCTCCTGAACAGTTCATCAGCTGTCGTTTGCAAGGCAGGATTGGATTTCCTATTAGATCTGTTGTTGATGCAACCAACAATATGTTCTCAGAGAGAGAGAGAGGAAGAGGACCTAGAAGCATAGGGTCACCAACTAGGCAAACAATCTACAAAACAAGGTATTCAGAAAGAAGAAGACGTCAACCAAGTGAGATATTCACCAAGGATGAGAGGATTCATAGGAAAAATACAACCTTAAAAGATGTCACAGTCTCTCTAGATTTTGCCAGCCCAAAGTCTCTTGCAGAGCTAAGAAGTGCCACGAATAATGAGAATATCCAGGAAATCAAAGTTACTGGTTCTAATAACTTGGAAGGGCTTTATGAACCAGAAAATCCTCTATATTTTGAAGGTCCATTGCCACTGTCTGCTATCTTGAAGCAGAAAAGAGAGCTGACATATGTGGAGAATGAAGTTTCTACTGCTCAACATGAAAACAATCAAAGCGGATACTCTTCTATACATGAATTGGTTCCTCAATTAGAAGCCAAAACAGAAGGCAACACCATTGTTAACCATGACAAGGGAATGATACATACTGAAAATGGGCTAGCCTACCACAGCCATTCTCCAAGTAAAGCTAATGGCTTGGAAACTGAGGATGATACGGGTTTGGAGAATGCAGAAGAGGAAGAGATGGAAACTTCTGACAAGCAAGATGAGGATTTCAATTATGAATCAGCAAAGGACAAAGAAATTGACCACAAAAACACACCCCACCCAAGCGAAGAAGATGATCTAGATGAGGATGACGATTTTGCTACAAAGGTCAGTGAGATGCTATCTTGAATGCTAGTGGAGATAGGTTTTACTTTGTTGTCTGTTTACAGAAAGACCATAGTAGTTTCAAGAACCATGGCGCTCTAAACTTTCTGGAGCAAACATTGCCAAAGTAGTTTCAGAACCGTTTTGAGATTTAATTTTTGCCCCATGTGTATCAATTTCCTGAACCATTTGAAATTTTATTAGCCGACCAAACAGTTTTAGAAATGAAGCCCAGCTGGGTTTGTTTGAGCTTCTCGCTTGCTGTGCATGGGCCATGTAACCACGTACGCTTTATTTTACGCTTGGTAGGCCAAAAATTAAGGGAAAATTTGTCGCCATTTATCTATGTACTATAATAGCCTTAGTGGACTTGGAGTTTGTGTTATTGAAGATGCTCTCGGACCAAATGGCACTCGACACTAACCCATCAAATGACCAGCACGAATTGGTGGACTGATATTTAGGACCGATAAAAGTCGGTACAACTAATAGATCCATGGCTCGAGGGTAAATACTCCACAATTGATGATGAGTACAAAGATCTTTATTTCCATATACAGAAAAGTTAGAGGGCCCTTTGAAAAAGAAGTAAAACCCCAATTTAGGGCATCTTAAAATTTTCTTAGAATTAATTAGTACCTTTATCAGCTCACCACTGATTGTACCGTGTCATTTGTTATCATGTGTCAATTGATTATTAATGGGATGGTGGAGGACCGAACACCTGTTTAAGTGTAGCCATTGCGTTGAAGGAGCACATGGCATAGCGTGTCGGGTCAACTAAGTTCGATTCAATCACATTAATTTAATTAATTGATATGTAATTTAGAAGATTGTTCTAAATCATATAATAAATAATCCACTGAAACATGAAAAGAAAGCAAAGGAAAAAAAAAAAAAAAAAAAGAAAAGGGAGAGAAAGGCACAAGAATGAATTTATTCATTGCTTACATGTGGATCAACAGCTGGAGTCTTAATGAGACTATTAGTTGGGATATATATATACATTTTGTCATTTTCATGGGGCCACTTTGACTTTTCACTCTTGACTTTCTTTCTAAAGTAACAAGAGTAAGAATTGGGAGATTGTTGTATGTATGAGAGTGATAATGTGAGAAGAAAAAAAAAATTAAAAGTTTAATTCATTGATGAAGATTTTTTTTTAAATAAAAATATATTATACTGAAATTCACTAGAAAATATTTTTATGTGCTTGACACATAAAATGAAAAAAAATTACCCACTTGTTTTAATCTACCATGTTTGATTGGACAACCCAATAGATCATCTCTAGTGGATCAATAGCTAAAACAAAATGAGTTTGTCATATGCAACACACATGAGTGGTAGTACTAATAGTATGGCACCCAAGATTGTAATGTGCACATGCACCTTTGCTATCCCCAAGCTCACTATTGCCCTTTGGTGCACCTTCGCTAACTCCAATCTTATTATTATCTTTGTCGTCACCTCTCACCCTTCGTCCATAGGTAAAAGGGGCTTTCCACTCGATTGGAATGGAAGCTTGGGAAGAAAGAAAGAAAGAAAAAATATCTTCCCAAAGGGATTTTGATCTACTTCAAACTATAATTGCCATGCTAGTAGATGAAGGAGAGGAACAATTCCCCCTCTTCTATAGATTCTCATATCTCCTAGCAAAGTAGACTAAACACTAAAGTAGACTAAGATAGATAAAATGAATATGCTCTTTCATCTCAAATTTACCATCATGAAATCACAAAAATTAAAGAATTTAAGTATTTTTCATTTTATTTCAACCTAATCAAACACGTCTAATGCGCCTTTTGATTGATTTCAAAAGACCAAACAACCTCATGCAGCTTTCATCATATCTCATCTTGAGTGTGGTTCCAAAACTCTAAACAAACTTGTAGATTTTCACACTTGCACCGACATGCGCATCGACATTGCATTCAAGCTTGGGGTCCAATAACACAATTGATATTCGATATGAGACACAAATGACTTGTCCCCTACATAAGAAAATGTACATATATGTACAAAATGAAAGGAGATCATCATTGTATTAACGAATCTAACAGAGTGGACATCTTCAAAGTCTTATCCCTTTCTCACACTCCACGTTTTTGAAATATTTCTTTTTTTATTATTATTACAAATTCATCATCCTTTCAACTAACAATCAACCTCGCAAGAAAAATAACATAATAAGAATTGACTTGAAAATGGGAAAACTAGATATATTTCATCTTCTAAAATTTTATTTTTTCTATAATTTAGTATATTTTTTAAATACTAATTTATTTTCCTTAATTAGTGTTTTGTCCTCCCTTAAATTCATCTCTTAGTCTTCCATTTGCCACTCCACATACTTTAACAACAATCAAAAGTAGGGTTAGGGTTAGGGTTAGGGAAGACTTTATAGGTGTTTTCTCATCCCCTTTAATGTTGTGTGGAGAATAGTTGGCATGGTAGAGGGATATGCATGCATGAATATATAATTAATTTGATGATGCAAAGTGAAAGTGAGAGATGTGACCCATCATTTATGCAACCCAAGAACCCTAAACCAAGTTTATTGGCAATTCCAAGTCTTGCAAGGCATCATGACAATGGTGAGGGGTCCCAACATAGTCATCTTGGGCCAGCATATCGCCTCGACCTTTTGTGTTGAGTCCAAGCTACTAAGACAAATGAGGTGGTCTTACATGACCCTAATTTTGGATGGTACATAGCCGTAAGAGAAAATTAATTTTTGAAATAATTAAGTGTCTTGTGTGTGTTTTTCTTTGCATTAATTTACATTTTAAAAGAAAAAATTGTTACAATATTTAAGATATTTTATGTTTAATAGCT
>JBBMJZ010413112.1:9873258-9891760 GCA_037833815.1 Zingiber zerumbet
GAACGGGTGGCCCGCTCAACCCACTCTTTTGCCGATCGGACTGATCAGATGTTGTTTCATCCAGACGACTGACCGGACAGCGGTTCCTCCGATCGGCCTATGTAGCCCCCTTTCGCTCGGGCGGCGCAGTTGAGCATCTGAGCTCTGACGTTGACTGTTTTGACTTTGACCTCTACCGTAGTCATTGATCCGTGTCAGATGAACTCCTCCTTATTGTCGCATCAGTTATCAAAAATTTAAACAATATTACGCTTCTATAAAATAAATATTCAATTAGCTTCCAGCTTTAATAATCTTTTGTTTGGTCATAAATAGACAAATGTATCATTGAATCAACAAGATGATGGATCATTTAAATATTTCATATATTCCTTTGTTTCTATTTGTAATGTGCCCATGTATCTGCTCGCAAAATCAACATTGGCCTAGTCAAGACTTGTAAAAACACCACTATCGATCGAAAGTTAGGATCTGAATGAGATTGAGTTGTGTGAGAAAAGAGGGTCGAACAATCGTCAGTCAACAAAAAGATGGGCAATGACACATATATAACTCTGGTATACTATGAATTGGTGACGCTCACACAACAAAGCACATGCAAGAATGGGTGGTGACCACATGACAAAACCCTAAACCCCTAAATTCCAACAAAGAGGACGTAATACAACAAAATAGGATGATAATACATGTGCACGAGTTAAAACCTAGTGACTACTTCAGTATGTCAAAAAAAAAAAATTCCACGTTTTAAGTGTAGGGAATTTTTTTTTCCTCATCCAATGAGTCAATCCAAGCCCACCGCATGCCAACCTATGCAGATCACAGGCCTAGGTGGATTGGCCGATTTAGACCCATGATTGTTAAAATTTTAATCTACTCTACGTAAATTATTTGACAGAATAAATTAATCCATAGACCTAATCTAAATTGACGGCTCTATTTACCATCCCAATAAGTTCTTTCAATCAGTGTAAGCCCACGTACTGATTATCGTTGTGACACAGGTGAACGATGCTTTGTTCTAAAGCCCAACAATTTCTTGGTTTTAAAGATTTCCCTTCAATCAACCAGCATTATCTAGTTATTCCTTGAATCGAGAAAAAATTATTTCCCATATATTTATTCTTAAAGACAAATTTAGTAAACTTTAAAATCATGTATCACAGCGAGCAAATTAGGCTGGAGTGGAAGTCAATGGGCTAAGTTGATTGGTGAGTTGGGAGGGTCAGATGAGTTAAGTGAATCAATTTAACATGACATTAGATTTAAAAAAAAAAAAGGATGTTATAGTCGAATCTGTATCATACTCATAAGTATGTGGTGTCAATAAACATATCAACATATATATTAAAAAAAATAATGGAACCTTTTCAAATGACTTAAAATCCTAATTTTAATCAGACTGTTCTCGGTTAAGAATCATTTCTTCAACACATTAATTATAGATAGGGACAGTGGGGATGAATTTACTTGGCTAAAGGCTTAGAACCAATTTTTTCCCCCATTATTAAGATCAAAACGAAATATTCCTACTGAATAACTCAGCCATGCGGATGCTTTCTTGCATTAAAGAAATCCAACTTTTGCACTTGAAATCTCAAATCTCCATGGTGGCAACTGGCAAATGCAAGCCTGCAATAATGGTGCTTCCAAGTGCACAAAAGCTAACAGTAGCTGAAATGAATGATGCATCATGGAGCCCCGAAATCATGAGTCCTCTCTTAATCATTGTTTTCAAAATCGAGACTGGGTGACTTCAACCGGTTAATCTAAGAACCAGAAGCCAATCGAGTTGGTCTGATCAGATTTAGGGACCAGCACACTGCCTCCCAGGCTGGTTCAAGTTTAAGAGAACTGATCGACCTACTAAAGCTGTGATTTACAGACAGGCATCTCGACTGTTGCAGGACATGAAGGAAAACGAAGCCATGTCTGTGGACTGACACGGTTGCTAGTACTTGTCTTGCATTTGTCCTAAGGAGCTGATGATTTTGCCTGCTTCAGGTTTGCTTTCTTCCATCCAAACAAACGACCGGAGAGGCAATCCTACTTCTTTATTTATTTATTTATTCTTTTTCTATGAATTATTTCCTTTTCAAAATTGGGGCTCAGACAAAAGCAAATATTCCTCAGGCCAAAATTAACTAAGAAATTGTTATGATCAACACAATTCAAGAATAATCCGTCATCCAATCGACAGTTTTATGCTGTGTTTACTCGTTGGTAAAGGAAAAAAAAAAGAATCTAGTACATTCATCACTCGCTTGATTCATAGGCATTTATTTAATTGAGATGTGGAATATCCTGAACCAGTCAGAATGGGACCTCACCCTGATTAAATGGCGTCCTCACATGCTCTGGAGGATAATGAGGAACAAGATGACAATTGGCACTCGACTGTATTCTCGCAACAGACAATTAGGACAAAAGAAGAGCAACAACTTGCTCGTAGTTGAACAAAGCAAGTATTATATGCTTAGGGTGTCTTAATCTCGATTGTTAGATAAATCCAATGAACAGAGACAATAGTGATATATTTATGTAGTTTAGGTCATTCCCTACTGAGGTGAGAACTCCAACAGTTCACATGACCTCTTAATTGCGTTTAGTCCGTTTATGAGCTAAATAAAGGAATCTTGACACTGGACTGAAGAGTAGTGCTTTGAAGAAAAAATAATCCTTGAGGGGCTATCATACAAGCTAGCATTTGAAGGTTTGAAGGCATCATACCTTCAACTCTCAGGTGGTGGTTATCTACATACAACAAGCCATTCTGTCTGCCGTGCAGTCCCCTTTTTCCTACAGAATACAAACAAGAAAATTAAAATACTGGGAGCACTCAATGCCCAAGCACAACCAACAACCATTTTATAATAAGATAGTGGAGGTTGATATGACTGATTCGAGCCTTTCTAATACAGTAATACCTTATTTATTTAAAGTTTGCCGTCCATAGTAATTTTTTCTTTGCCGATGAACATGATCCAATTCTGGTGCTGACATGTAAGCATGTTACAGACATTTATCTTTCGAATGTGTGCATGCCTACGGTAACAAATGTAGAGTCTCTGTATAAACTAATCAAACTGGTGCATTAGTTAATTAATAAACCCTACTTTGGGACATCGACCATAATCACGGATTTCATGCCACAACAAAGGGCAATCATGGACCGGAGAAAGGGGTGGGTCAAGTTGGACCATTTGGTTACTGCTGCTGAACTCATGTGTCCCTAGTCAGATTAAATGGAGAGAAAACCACTTCGTGAAACAATATATTACTAATGTTAATGCAACACAAGCAGAAAACAACTATTGAAAACTGTTACCTGAGGCTCACGGAACCAATTTAATTAGCGCCACAGATCAAGATAAGGTTTGTTCAAGTGAGGGCAAGCGACCATCACAGAAAGGTAGTTGCAGCCTTTGCCCTCCATATCCCATTCCATAAGCTGGCTGTAGCGAAGAAACCAACAATGTTATATCACTATCAGTGACAACAGCTACTTACCTTCTCTTGGTATAACGTGGCCACTCCCACTGACATTCACACTCCCATGGCATGAAGAATCTCACGCCCCCTGCATGCAGGAGATGTTATGATTCCTCTCCTTCATGGCCTGCAACGTATAACACGCGCGCTTACCTGCTCTTATACTATAATGGCCCACTAGTGACATCATGCCACGTGGAAGGTTTCTTAAAGGTAGACGGAAGTTTTCATTCTCCTTCTTTGTTTTAAGAAAAAACAGATTGAAATGCAGTATATGTACAAGAGGATATTCTATAATATGGAGTATTGAGCCACTTTTACCTCGTTCTATCTCATTAAATAAGGCAACTCAAACAAGGCAGCTGCAGTTGAATGCTCCTTTCTCTATTTCTTTCTTCCCTGCCACGCTTCTCCATTCAATCCTGTGTGCTAAATTACCACTCAGCTGCAGGGAAAGGTAATACAGAGAAGGATGGGGAATTGCCAGGCAGTGGATACGACGGCTGTGGTGATCCAGTACCCTGGTGGGAAGGTGGAGAGGCTACTCTGGCCGACGAGCGCTGCCAACGTCATGAAGAGCAACCCGGGCTACCACGTGGCTCTCGTCACCCTCCACATCCAGCCAGATGAGAGGCAGGATGGCAGCGGCATCCGGATTACTAGGGTGAAGCTGCTAAAGCCCAAGGAAATGCTTCTGCTCGGCCAAGTATACCGGCTGATCAGCTCTCAAGGTTCTTATTTCTCGTGTCTTTATTCTTCTGCCGTGCTAATAACCTTTTTCTAGTCTTCCGGGGCGAACTAACGGGCGAATGTATGTGGGGATTTTCTTGGTCAGAAGTCGCCAGAGCTCTGAGCCAAAGGCAGCACGAGAAGCTGAGCAAAAGCCAGACTGAATTGATTAGGAAACATCAACAGCAGAAGCAGAGTGGAGATGCAAAACAGGAGCATTCACAAATAAGACATGAGGTATGAGCTACAACTGTTGCTATAAAATTATCCTTGCGTATTTCATGATATACCAACTGCTAGTGTAGAGATTTCCACTGTGACCAAATCAATCAGTAGATTGAAAAAGCAAATAAAATACAATGAAAAAATCATCCCAGATCTAAACATGAAACAGAAAATGGTCACCCAATCATGAAGAACACAACTAATGAACTGCTCAATGCAACCGATGCTAATTTGTCAACAAATCAGCAGTTTGAAGATAACAAAAAAGAAACAAACATGAAATTTGAAATACGAATATAAGTCTCCCTTACTGATGCATAGAATACGTTTAGGTTGAATTCAGAAATAATACTGTCAATTCGTTTTAACACTATTTTGTTTGAATTAAACAGGCAACAAGGCAAGAAAAGGATCTACTAAAGAATACACAGATGACAATGAAAGGCAGACAATGGCGTCCTTCGCTGAAGAGCATTTCAGAAATGCCAAGCTAGTTGAGCAACAGTTTGGAAAACATATAATGAAATCTTGAAAGAATTCACAGATAGATCTCAACCATTAGCTAATCTTGTGTGGCTGGTGTGTTCATGAATAGTTTAATGCATACTATAAAAATTTGAGTTATCGGGTAATGTTGTCAGAGATGACCTGTCTGTGAAGATAGACTTCCAATAACAGTTGATGCATGATTCTTCAGAGCTGAGTAAGGAAAATATATGTAACCATGAACTAGAATTGATAGAGAATGTATTTGCATTTCTAGTGATACTAGAAGTCAAATTTACCTGATTCATAAATCTTAGTGGATATGAGGTGAATAATCACAAACCAATGGATAGATTGGAAGAATGTAGACTGGGAAATGCAAAAGATGACTGCTTTTATTCTTGAAGTCAGAATCAAGTTAAATTTTACAATTACAGCATTCTTGTTCATTTATCAAGAAAGCCTAAAAAAATATGTAAATGCAACGATCAGTGGGATTGTTGGAAGTTCCATATTTCCCAATCTTGGTCGAGGCAGTTTTGTGCCCACAAGAGAGCCGCCCTTGCTGTGACAGCAGCTCCAGGAAGTTTATTCACCTTTAATCCAAGCAACATGTCAGTGAAAGGTTCTACGAACAGTGTCCCAGGGCCTCCATACTCTGTTTCTAAGAAGTCCTCGAATATCTGGAAAGAGTAAACCAAATAAATGCTGGTAAAATTTTTATCTACAAGTTGATTCTCTACCAATAAACAATTATTTGAAACACACTACCAATAAAATCATATGCTGAATTTTTCTTTGAGCTTCCTCTACCTTGCTTTTTATTGGTGCAATTCTTCCAACTATAGAATCTATTGGTTGTCTTTGAACGTAATAATAGCATCTTAGCCTATTTTCTCATATTTTACCATGTATTGTAGCTACATCCAAATGCTTCTCTCATTTCTTCTTAGTCTAAAAGACTATGATGATCACACAACAATCTAGATGCTTCTTTCATTTTAACCACCCCCTTCTTTATCATATTATGATAGCTCAAACTCTAACTTTCCTTTTCATTTCAACTCCTCTACCTTTACAAGCTTGCTATATTTTTTTCTCTTATTTTCCATCCAAGTCCACATAACATCAATTTCATCAAAATTTTATTCCAAGCTTCTTTCTTCATTGTATCTTTAAAAAGTCATAATATTGATAGTAAAATTTAGTCATTTACTTCGTCTAAAAATTAGAAATAAGTTTTTTTTCTTCTTATGTTTTTTAAGTCCTATATCTAAGACCGTTTAGTCAGTGTTTATTAGCTCACCACTTTACAATTATACAAATAGTTCAATTTACCTTCCTAGTAAAGAAAATATATATTTATCTGTAATAATTGTCCCTCTTAAAATTTCTCAAATGCTTCTTCTTCTTAAAATTACTAACAATTTTAAAATGATAAGATGTAAAATTCAAAATTTTGCAGCCCACTTGCTTCTTCATCACTTTCCCCAAATTCAAAACCTACATTTATAATTGTGCATTTCCCATAGACTTCCTTTGCGAGTCCACTTAAATCTCCTCCAAATATAAATTATTTCAGTGCATCGTTACTAATTAGCCACTAAGAATCTCTTCTTTTGTTTTGACTATATAACCATGCTTGAGAGACATCAACACATATGACAATTAGTATCTTATTCTAATCCTAGAATGAAATTTCGCACAATAAATCTATTTCCAATTTCCTTCACTTTGATAACATTTTAATTTTCATAATCTTGACCACGAGGGTATATTCTCCATTTGGAACTGGCCGACAAGGTAAAAATGCATAACCAGATTATACCTATAATTTCAGCTGACAATCAATTCACCCAATCACTATTCGCTGAGTTCCAGAGTAATGCTATTTGCACTCTTAACAGACATAAGTAATGAAGTTCTAATTTGTTAGGAAAAAACTATCACCTCCGCGCAAATCTTCACGACTTCGTCCACGTCGTCTCTGAAGACCTCTTTGCTCTTCACAAGCTTTTTCCGGAGCTCGTCCTCGAACTTCCGCGTCTCCTATATTACTATTTCTTTTTCAGACCAAAAACAATGAGAACGGAACAAGCTATGGAAAAACAATATCAACCACAAAAAGCTTACAGCTTTGGCGAATTCAGGGATGGGATCAGGGTAGAGGTAGACGGGCTGCTGCCATGCCGCTCGCCAAGTACTTCCAGCGGATGTACCGATCGCCACATTGATCGAAGGAGAAGGGGTGGTGAGGCCGATCGGCCACTGAGGGAAGCGAGCGAGACGTCGGATCGCGAAGCGAAACCGAGAAGGTTCGGATAATGCGGACGGCAGAGATGACGAAGAAATTGGCCGAAGCCCAACAGCAGAAAGCCTCGTCATCGAAGCTACTCCTCCAAAATGGACCGCCTCGTTTTAAGTAATCACAAAATCGAGTCGGTGGGTCGGATTAGGAGTGAACCCGGCCCAATCAGACGATATGGGCCGTTGGCCATGCTCAATTTGGATTGATGACTTAAAATCTACTGCAAATTTGGTTTGCCCACTACATGCATGATACAATGCCGAGTACACTTCAAAAGAACACTTTTAGTCTTTTAGTCTTTTAGATCAGAAAAAAAAAGTACTAGTTTTTGTTACAGATAATGATTATCTTTGTTAATGTCTATTTGTATATGTGGAAATCTTAATCCAAGCTACTTTACGCAGCCTTCGCCATCATTTGGAACACAAAGTACACATAATCTAATTACTTTCTTCCAAAGCTCCTTTCATCACCAACAATGGACTTGTCTTTGTCACCTATCACTTCTCCAAACTTGCGTTTCCCCACAGCCATCATAGCGTCTTCTTCAACTGCGCACCATCATGCCAGAAATAAAAGGAAAAGCCAAAAGAAAAAAAGGCAGGGGATGACTTTAACTAGTTGACAGGCAAAGAGATAAGGGCTAGTGATGATTATGAACAAGACCTTAACTTCATCCTTCTTAATGCAGGGCAGAGTCATTGCAGATATTTACTGCATGTTCACTTTGGTTAGTTAGTGAAAGATCATGTATGGTTCCTTACCCAGCTTCAGAGCGTGTTGCCGCAATAAAATTCACAACAACGGGGCATCATTCATCTGCATGACTTGTGAACATTACGCTGACTTGTGGGTTCCATTATTTCAGGACCTACTCCAGCACCATGATCATGAGATTGATAGTTCTTGCAGAGAGAACAAATGTACGAAGCACCCTTTATCAAAACACGCTAACATTTAGGTAAATATTGAGAAAGAAAGGAGGCTAAGGAAGTGTTGAGTGGTAAAGAGCCTTTAGCTTTAGGGCTTGTTCTTATGATTCCTTGCTTTGTGGCCAAAGAGAATTCCAAAAGGTGATGGAAATCCAGGAGATTGTATAAGAAACAAAGTCTGGTGAATTTAGGATGTAAAAGGAAGGAAAAACGAAGAATATCATCTCTCTTTTTTATCAAGAAAAAAGAAAATTTTCTTCTCTTTCACTCATTTGGAAGCATGTCAGGCATGAGGGAATCTGTCCACCACTTTCAATTTTAACAGCTGAAGTTATGATAATTGGAAAGAGAAAGCTCAAAGTGTAGGGCTAGTCAAGTGACACGTCCTAGGTAATAAAATACACAGCATTAAACTTGAGCGATTTCTATGTAGTAGTTGAATCACCACCACCATCATCATCCTTGACTAGTTATTGAATTTTTCATCCCATGTATGCATTATTCTTCAACAATCCAACACTTTTCCTCCTCTAAAGACTTTTGCTTGCCCGAGGCAGCTTTACAGCTGCAATATAAGATTCAGACAAATGACATAAGATCAATTTGATTTTACTTTAGTTTGAATTTTCCCGTCTGATTAGAAAGCAAATCTTCACCTACCTTTTCCCACTCGTTCATATAGCTCTGGAAGCCTACAAGCTTATTCTATCGATTATACAATTAATAAAACAATAATGATATTGTCTGAATGATGTATAAAAGACAACTGCTACTGTTCCATGTTGC
The DNA here is from genome assembly GCA_037833815.1 of Zingiber zerumbet. Lineage (NCBI taxonomy): Eukaryota > Viridiplantae > Streptophyta > Magnoliopsida > Zingiberales > Zingiberaceae > Zingiber > Zingiber zerumbet. Next base: position 9,882,217 of record JBBMJZ010413112.1, read on the forward strand.
TCTGGTTCAAGGAAACGGTTCCCCATGACCAGTGAATCTACAGGTCTAGGGATGACGCAGGAAGTCATAAAGAGTAATAAAGAAAATGGATAATACAAATAGAAGCACAGAAAGCAATCACGGAACCGTAGAACACAACTCCTAATCAAGATGTTATGTACCGTGAGGATTCAGTAACGTTTCAAGGTCCCACACTGTTTTCAATTGGGCACAGATATGTTTGTTTTCTTGCAGATGATGTGGATCTCAACACAGTCTTCAAGTTCGTTAACAACGAAGGCAATCAGGTGTAACGCCTGACACCGTAGCATATTTCTTGAGCTGTGTTGGTTGGACGCATTCCGACCAACTCTCATGATTCCTCTGCCTGATCCATCTTCTTTCTCCATGCATCATGTTACCGTCCCCCACAAAGGTACTGCCACTATAGCAGAATGATTTTATCTGCAATCACAGATTTTATGAGATAATGATTAATATCTAGAAGAGATATGGGCGATGACTCCATGTCCACTTTAACCATTTTCTTGTCAAAGGTATACTTTGGTGAAGTTAACAGGTTGGGAGCAGAGATTTTTTGAGTTTGCAGCTGCTTTTTGGTGTCTATCACAGCTGATGACTGATTGTATGGCTTCTTAGCTTGCATAACAAAGTAGGAGGCAAGAGCGGTCCAGAATTCAGATAACAAAAGCTTTCAGCAGATTTAGGTTCTTCACATGTTTGTCTTTTTTTAGATGTCATAGGCTTACATTTTCGAATATCTAATGCATGCATTGATGTCTATCTTCAGCCTGAATTTTTTTTACTGCAGTTCTTCACCCAATGCTTTATCTGAGGGCCAAACATATGACTAATTAATGAGCTGCTACTACTACTACTAGTAGATAGCTACTCATTATTGAACTGCTGCTGATTCATTATGTCCTTTATTTTCGCTTGGATAAAAAAGAAATATCAGTTCTTATATTGCAAATTTTAATACATTCTTTGAATGGCCAATGGTTCATTATAAAAAATGGAAGCATTTGCAGTACCTCCAGGAACACAGCCTCAAGATGATTGTCACTTCAGGCTGACAAGCATGTTGGAAGTGAAACACACACGCATCATGCATGAGACTCATACTTCACAATGCTCAAGTAGCAACCTAAACAAAACAACAAAAAGAAAGCTCTCACCATGCACATCGTGCTGAGGCTGAGGATGAGTCAGAGAGTTTGACCGGAAACAATGGAACAGTGTGAGATCTGGAACGTCATCAATTACCTTGTTATGCTGCTTGGATATTGATTTTAACTATTTTTACAACAAGAACCGTACGTGAGCTGGCTCTCTTCTTTCCAATAATCAATGCACTCTCTATTTGCAACAGTCAGTCATCAGAAAGGAATACATATATCTTTCACACTTGCACCACACAAAATAATAGGAGCCAACAAATGGAGCAACTATAATGACTAAAAAGAAGAAGAAAAATCCTAGCCTTCCACACTAGAACGGAAACAAACCAAACTCCTGCACAAAATACTACGGAATCTGCCAAACCAATATGATTCTCAACCCTTATACAATACCTTGTTTTCTTATTTCCAGCAGAGTCATTCCACTAGCTACTCAGTGGTGTTTGTGTTTGTTAAGCTTCCTTCTCTTCGTTGGTTGAGATAAGGAGGAAGATGAGATCCTAGAATCCCTCTTAGATGGACTAGATACCCTGTGCTGTGAAAGAATCATTGGAGACTTTCTTAGCCTTCCTTCGATAACAGCTTGTCGCATAATTCCATAGCAATTAGAGATTCTCTCCTAAAAAGACAAATTTGAAACTCTGAATTGATGCAGCCATCCATTAGTTTATGAATCAAAACTAGTGATCATCAATATCGGTTACCTCAGTTAGTCCAGCGCACCATGATGCTGCAATTGTAGGACTGAAAACGGCTAGATCCCGAGTCCCATCCACTGCGCGGATTATGGCAGCCGCAGCGAAGGCCGATGGCCAATGAGCTGTGATGTCAATCTCTGTTGCAACACAGAGTTGAAAACAAAGCACTACATCTGCTAGAATTGGTACGACAAAGACGTTTTTTTTAATATTACCCGGCATTGCTGCTAATATGATTTGTGTGGCTCTCGAAGCCAAGACTCTTGCTCGCTTACTGGAAGAATATATCTTATAAGCAAAGAAATCAACAAAACTGAAGGGAGTCACAGTTTGAAGCCTCCAATTAAACGCGGTGAGCACAAGAAGTTCCATGCGAAGCACTACACGAGGCTCGAAGATGAACTTTGCATCCTCCACCTGAAAAAATTACAATTCTTTATGCATGCTTGGTAAATATACAATGGTCACGGTAGTATGACTGCTCTTAATTAATTACTTCAATCACCTGCAGGTCCGAAAGGGTTGGGACAAGTGTTTCCTCCAGTTTTGCAGCTAGGGAGAGGCAAGCTACTGATAGAAGTTGCAGTGCCCATCCATTTTGCTGCATTGTGATACAACCAGCATTAGATTACCCATAAAGCTAAAATATAACAAGCAATGAGAGCCCAAGCAATGGTTTACATTCAACCAATCATAAAATACTTCTCTCATAATTCAGCAAACTCTGTCACTTTGATCACTACCGCAGGCAGTTAAATGAGAAGACATTAAGATGTATTTACTTCATCATCGTCAATAATCCAAATATTTTAAGAAAATAGACAGATTGGTGGGCGTCTGATTAGATGAAGATCGATCTACCTGCAAGCGGTGAGAAGCAAGGAAACGATCCACGTAGGAAACGGCGAGATACGCCGTCAGTGGGCGGAACCGATAACAAGCACGCACCTGAAACCCAACGAGACGCTCGTTAATCTGACTCGGCGCATGTCAATGGGAACACAGAAGACAGTTCTAGGCTGCACAATTGCGCCGGAGATATAACCTTGAGAATCCAGTCGACGGCGTCGCGCCGTGCCGCCGGGTCTAACGATTCGGCCTCGAACAGAACCGAACCGACCTCGGTCGCAGCCAACGCCGGCTCGCCCTCTATGGCGACGGACTCGTCGAGGTTGTCGCGGTAACTGGTGAATTCGCCTGTGTCCTCCGTGCAGAGGAGGTCGAAGCAGCCTGAGGAGGCCGAGGGAGAGGGCGGCATGGTGGGCGGGAGAGGATGCCGGTTCCTCATCTCTTTTCCATCACCGCGGAGGACCAGAGCCCGGTGGAGACGAGACGGAGAGACTCAAGTACGCGACAGTCACAGAACAGAGCGCCAGACGGTAAGTATAAGCCACCAAGCGGGAGCTGAGAAGCAATTTACAACGTCTACTCCCACCAAGAGTGCATTTATATAGTGGCCAAGATAAATTTACCTGAAAATCACGTCAAAGTCTTTTTCTTTGTAACTCGTAGAATATTGTGAAAGTCACTATCGTATCTCACTCAATTGTGTGTGTGCTTGTTTAATTTATATCTCCATTTTCACTCATCTTGTTGTAGACATGTAATTTACCATGGTGCATGTGACGAACAATTGACTGTCCCTGGGAGTTCTTGTGGTTTGTGTTTGTTTCTTTCTGTGCAGTATCCATTTAAGTTAATATTGCCAGAATATCCTTTTTTCCGGCAGTTTACCTTCATGCGACGCACTAGTCTGTTACCTCTGTTCGCCTGCACGCAAATAAGAAAAAAACAAGGAATTAAGTAAAATAAAAGAGTGTTTTTCCTCATTTATTTGGAGGAAAATATCTCTGTTTTATTTGTTTTTTAATAATGAAGAAACTCATGCCTAGAGCTCGTTTGTTAATTATATCCATTTGCACATCAACTTTGATTCTGTGCAATTAATCTTACACAAGATAAGACCTCATAATTTCATGCCCAGTGGCAGATATCAGAACAATAATTGGTATGCATAAAAAAAATTCCAAATTAAAAAACAAAAAATGGTCATGAGTGAGCTCCATACATTCTGAAGTGCTCAGCCCAGATTCCATAACAGACAGTGATCCAAGTGAGGCAGGGATCAGTCAGAATGGGTTTCAGACATCACTGAAATAAACAGGATATGGATTCCATATGAGATGATTTGGGTTTTATACTGCAGCTAACACGTACCTGTTTTTAAATCTCATTCTGACTGGTCTTCATTCAACTTGGGGCCTGCATTCAGGAACACCATTAATTGTCAGCAAAAACACAGATAATGAAGGGGGGAAAAACCTTAAGATAGAGCTAGTTCCATGTATTGTCCGAGACTATCTTGAAAATTTTCATCTGTTGCATGTACTTGCATAGGTTGAGATAAATAACTTCCTTGTATACCATTTATCACACTGTCATTGGAAAAAGAATATATTATAGAAGCAAATCCATTTGATCTGCAACTGGATCCCTGATTAGTCCCACAAACTGCCTTGTTATAAAAACTGTCTCTCTTCTACAAAAAAATAAAAAAAAATAAAAAAGGTCTGTCCATAGCTACTTGGCTTGCCTGTTCCTAACAAGATGGTGATACACTTCTATGCAAGTCCCGATCAGGAAATGTCTAGTCCATACTGAATCATTAGAGAAGTATCTGGTAGTGATCCATTCCACCCATAACTAAAAGCTATTCTTTCTTTTCTGCTGTCCCAAACATAACCTGATGAGACAAGCTATATTCCATTGATTTATGTTTATAATGATGGAAACATTTCATTTATTCATCCACAATGATTCATGCTGTGATCTGGAGTCTTGTGGGCCTAGAATTCTGCAACTGTACTGCCACAATTGGATGCTTATATATCAGTCACTGTTCAAACATAAATTATCAGTAAATGCTAACATTGGATCATATGCATTTACATGATTATCCCGTGCCTCACTACAGGGAACTCAACTAATGTCTAGCAATAGTCATGTATTAAATGCTGAATTGATCAACTAAATTGGCTCAATGCTAGTTTTCGACAAACCTAACTCACACTGTCCAACACTTGAATCACTACGTTCCACACAAATTCACTCCGAGACACTAAACATCGTCGTCATGATTTAAAAAGATTGATTAAAAATAGGTGTAAAAAATTTAACTTTTTTCTCATACGAATTTTCTCAAGCACCTCGAATGCAATCGAGAATAGAAGGAGGTAATATTTACGAGTACCTTAAAGTTTCCTCTGCAGTGAGGGACCGTAAGCAAACTCATTGGCAGCTTTGCCGTCGACCCTCCGCCGGACCACCCATCCTCATCACACATCTGACACTTCTGCGCCGTCCCTCCCTCCATGTAATACGGCGTCATTTTGTTTCTTCTGGTCCAACGACAGATGAACAGAGGGAAGCACGATAGTTTGCGAATTTGGCTTCGGCTCTCTGTTGGCTAGAAGTAGAGCACCTCCGAATAGGATTGAGCGGCGGCGGCGGCGTGTCACGAGGGTGGCGGTAGGCGAGTGATTGGCTAAAGCTAAAAGCATAGTCACTTTGCCGTATTCCATTCTCATTCTTATCGAAATTCGAAACCAGACCTTCTTCCAATGGAAATCTATTTCTAATTTCCACCGCAACTCATATTTCACAATGAGTTCGACAAATTTGACCGCGCCAAATGAATTGAATTGTACCAATTGAGCTATTTGTGACTGGAGGTGCAGTCTAAGCTGACTCGGCATGGAGCCGTGTGGAGTACAACTCCAGGCCAATGGCCCAATAAGAAATCGACACGTACGGAGCCTGACATGGTCCCGTGCACCCCGCCGGCCGGCCTTTATGTGATCTAATCATGATCCATCAATCTAATTTTCATAATTCTCAAATCATATCTCATATTTTTGAAATACAACTCTTTCTGTTAAGTTCGGACGATAATAAATTTTTAAATTGAATAAATAAAAATTAAAAAATATATTTTAAATTTGTACTATCAAATTTAGGTCCGATGGAATAGATAAATTAAGAAGGTTTTTAGAAGTAAGTTGATTTTGATTTAAAATAATTCTACAAGTCTATCAGTGATTTAATAAGACGTCAAACAAATGATTGTTGAAACTTGGTGTCTCTATCAATACATTAATCGCCAAACTGAACGAACAGAGATTCTGGTGTCCAATTATGTTCTTTGTCGTTTCATCATTCCAATTATGTTCTTTGATGAATCAGCTCTTACCAAATCTATGGTGGTAATTGTGCGGTTTTCTTTTAAAACATCTGCAATCTATCCTTTCAGCTCCCTATGAAGTGTTCGAAAATCTACATATGATATCAAATTAAAGAAGAAATGTAGACAAATATTATATCAGACTGATCTTGCATAGAAGCATGGCTGTGACGAACAGTCATATAGGGTAGTTTACAAGTGAAATAATACTTCAACCATGATTTTCCACATACACTAGCTTATACGACAAATGAAATCAATGATTCATGAGAACACTAGACAAATAACAATCCATGAAACAATAACTAGTGTTCGCAGGATAAACCTAGTATGCATGAAACTAATATCGGCAACAAAACTAGGCGTGATGCTCTGAAGGATACGCATAGCACAGCACAGCATACCCTAAACTGTGATTTAACAAAAATACCCCTCCTTTTTCTCTTAATTCCTCCTGGGCCCTTAAGCTATATCAGTATCAATGATCAATAAGAATATTATTGGACAATCTGTATTTTTTGGTCAATATACCATAGAAGGATTTCTAGGTGATTAGTGACAACTAGAACTTTCCAAGGCATATATATATATATGTTAAATTTTTAAGTGATTCGGATGGAGTTTTTCGGTATTTTTAACTATGAATAATAATTGTAAATAGTAATAGTGAATTGATCAATAATTATGAATACTAAGAAGTTTTTTAAAAGTTGAATTCGGATGATTTTAGGCACTTTGGAAGAGTATTTTTCTAAGCTTTAGTTTCACCTGGGAGCCTCACCTATTAAGAAGCCTTAGGAATCTTAAGCCTTAGGTTTTCACCTTTACCTTGGCAAAGTTAAGACTTACAGTGCGCTTCCAACTCTTGCTACCCAACTTAGAGCCAACACAGATTTTACAAATGTGAAAAATCACAGCAATTTCGTCTTCTTCTTTAGATAATTACCTTTCTATAGAAATATATACTTGGATAAAGTTGAGGATTTTGACATAAGTTGAGAAAAACAGGGTCTTTCCTTTGGCCTAGAAAGCAGATTAAGATACTATTCTTACAAAGTCAAAAATTACAAATTAATTATTGCAAGCTAGAATCTAGGAAATTACAACAAAGCTTGAGAAATTAAAGGCTTATAGAAAGCGTACAGACTACTTATGTTATAAGAACTTAAACACTTATATCAGATAGTCTTTCTTCTTCTTGTGCCGATTTCCCAGTATTTTACATAGAGGGTCCTTATATAAGGTTTGTCAAGCCTTCAGGCTTTAGAAGTTATAAACTTACATAACCAAAAGATAAGGCAGGTTGACTCAGCCTGAGTACATTGAGAAGACATAAAAAAAAATTTGAATATAAGATAAGGCAGGCTTACTCAGCTTGATCGAGTACATTGAGAAGACGTAAAGAAAAGTTGGAGAATCTTGATTAATCCTCTTCTAGATTATCAATATTCTTTGCTTTAGTGGATGCAAACGTCATGGCTAATTTAGAAGCGATGTAGACAATGGTGAGTGTTTCTTCTCCCATTCCACTTTTTGGTTTTTGTAATACTGGACTAAAGTGATGTACTTAGTTATAACTGAAAAAGGAAAAAAAATGGGATTCTCATTTCTTTTGGCTAGTAAATTTTTTCTGTATTTGTTTCTCCTATTAGGAGAAAATATTATGAATCTATCATATTATCTCATTCCCATGTGTTTCCTTAGACAACTGCTCCCCAATGTCGAAATTACTTTTCTAAGGAGATTAAGACATCTAATTAGTATCTTGATCTGACTTATTATATATTGTCTATTCTGGAAACTCATTGTCTTTAATTAGACCTTCAATTTGAAGTCTAATCAAGTGTTTTGCAGGTTCTATTTTAGTGTTTAACCATTCGGGAGGGATGTTATCAATATGTAAGAGGATATGTGTCATTAATTTTTCCAAAGCAACCCTTGTTGTGATTTCTAACATTGTTGAAAAATGTTCTAATGTCTCTAAGTTTATAATAATCCATAGCATATTGAGTAAACCATAATCCAGTAAAGTTAAGGGAGTAATAATCATGTCTTTATACTCTATTATTAGGAAGTCTTTATCGAGGATATTGGCCTTCTGTATAGAGTAAAGGATTTGACAAGGACATCCATTTGTGCAAAGAGTTGGAATATTGCATTGTGGATAAGTATAGTGGTGTTTTCATTGATAGCTGTATTTTGTGTTATAATAAATAGATATGCCAAAATTGCCTTGAATTTCTCTCTGATGTACTAGCTCCAGAAATTTAGAAAGTATTAGAACTATTCTAAAAAAAGAATCGTTGGTTTTATTGCCAACAACTGTAGGAGCCAATTGACTAGTAGCAATTTTTTTGCTGCTTAGCTTGAAGTTTGCTTAAAGTCATATATTCCTTGGATATATCCTTGGTTGGGTTGTTTTCCATATTCTGAAAGAATTTAGGTTTTAGACTTAAAAGGTCTTTGAAAGATAAATCTTGTTGAATAATAACGCTATAAGATCTTGTTGTAAGAAAAGTACCGGTGGAGAAATTAGGTCCACAACGTGCCCTTACAGTTTCCAATGCTTCCTCCAGATTATAGAATTCTTGGTAGGAAGGGATCATTAAGTTTTAGATTGCAAGTTTTGTTTCTTCCCAAGTGTCATAAACACTTTATTGTAGTCTAGAATAAATTGCATAGTATAAGAACTTCTTGCCTATAAGTTTTTATATCATAGTTAATAAGTAATTTGTCAAGGCATTGATGATAGTTATTTTGGAATTTGCTACCCTTGGGGAAGTGGGTGTTGGGATTTTTGGGCCGCAAAAATCACTTTTGCGTTGCGAAAACCCCGAAACCCCAGCCATCGGATCCGTGCAAAGAAATAAAATTTCAAAAAACTTTCGAGTACGAGTTTCTAAATCTAGATCTACTTTAGATCTACAAGATTAAGAGGTTACCCTTGATGCAAAGCCCTTCGCTTAATCTCGCTTGTCCAAGGTTCGCCGGATCTCAAGGTTGTCAAGTGTGCAACCCTCTATGTGTATCCACACAAACAAATCGATGGAGAGAACCTCTAAAGTTGTGCTAGTAACCTTAGAGGATCAGTAATGGTGGAGGAGAGGGAGAGAAGAGGAGCAAGGAGGAAGAAGATGGAGTTACACAAGCAAAATGAAACTCCCACTCATGAATAAAAGTGGCCGACCACATTTAGGCTTCTAAACCCCCATGGAATATCAAGAGTCAAGTCTCTTGATCTCCTCCATGAGGTGACATTTGGTCAAGTCAAACTTGACCAAATGAAGAAGCCTTGATGATGTGGAACACCATCATTGGTCGGCCCTATGCCTAGTCACAATGACATGCCATTGGTCAAGTCAAAGTCAAGTCAAAACTTGACTCTTCATCTTCCTACTTAAGTCAAGTCAAACTTGACCCTTTTC
>JBBMJZ010413112.1:9891860-9908904 GCA_037833815.1 Zingiber zerumbet
CTGAACTACTCGTGATAGCATTCAAGTGCATTCTCAGTTCGTCACGAATAACCAGTGCTTGGTTGTGTTCGTGGTTTTGCCGTTGTATCCTGGGAAACAGATGACCCATGGAAATCTCGAAACACAGCTGGAGGTGGGGCGAATTTGTTTTAAGGAAACTGCGACCATCACAGGCCTCGGTACCATTGCCCGTTCGGTCGCTTCACCTGTCGGCCGCTTTGCCCTCTCAGACTTTACTGCTCGAACTCGGTGCTCTGTCTGCACTCAGCAATTAGCAAAAACCATCCCCCGTTGGCAGCATGAGATTATCAGCTCAGGTCATCTCGACAAATATTGATTTTGTATAATTTTAATTCAGTTAATTCCCTAATATCTCCGGTAATAAATTGTCCAATAATTCGATCCTTAAATATAAGAAATTAAGAAAGACATCCTATTGTAGGATTGCCCCAGACACTCTTTATTAAATTTTTGTATGTCCTCACCATTGATCTACATGAACTATCTAGTATTTCCATGTAAAAAAAATGATTTCTTAATTTCTTTTATCGATTGAATTGATTATTTCTCCGCTTACGTTGTTATTGGATTCTAATCAATTTTGAAAGTTTAATTAGATTCAACAAAACACAATTATTCTATTCATCCATGTAGAAGAAAAAGCCATGAAACAAAGCCATTTCTTCTCTCTATATAAGAATCCATGGCTTCCTAATCCTTTCGATTAAGCTTTAAATGTAATTGAATTCATCTAATTAGCTTGGCTTTTGCCAATTAAACCATACACTTCACAAACTAGACCAAGTCAGTTGCAGGAACTTACTAAATTAGGAGGTATTATGGGTAAGATTTGTATATTAGTCCAGTTTTGGCTAAATCTAAAGTGATCAAGACATTTTAGTCCTTTCCATGGATATAAAAGAATTGACCATTTTAGATCAGTTTTGTTTATTAATCAAAAGGAATACTAAATTTTATGTTGTTATTTTTGGTAAAATCAGGACTTTTGCTAACTTGATTTCCCAAAGTGAATTAGGAAAACTCAGCTGAAAGTGAGGTATGCTCTTTTAGCCTCAAGATTGAGTCACACACAAAAAGAAAGAAAAAGAATTTAAGTAAGTCATGATGTTTAAATAATGAGAACGAATTTATAATGCGATATAATTTATAAATAACAAACGTGAGACATCATTTATAATCTCAAGTAAGATTTTTTTTTTTTAATTTGTTCTTTGCCGTCTTTTCTTTTCTTTCCTTCCTCACTATTCCTCTGTTTTCTTTCTAATTTTATTTGTGTAATTTTAATATTTTTTTTTACGCTGATTCTAACTTCCCATGCTATGCAAGATACTTTTCATTTCGTTATTAAGCAAACAAGACTATATAACAAATGCCGAAAGAAAAAAAATACAATCGCTTCTTTAACGATAAATATATAATTTTAATTGTTAAATAGATAGATTTGATTTTTTTAACTTAATTTAGAATCAACGAATCTTACCAAAAATAAAAAAATAAAACAAAAAGATCCGACCCTTGAATCGGAAGGGGTGGTAGGATCGGACGGCTGTGCTGCTGTGGTGTGCATGTGGACCCGTTTAGCATTCGGAAACCCGCTATTGCGCTGTTGCTTTTACACCTTTTTCTTTTAATTTAATAATTAATAATTATTTTATTTTTTAACTTTGACTTGTAATCGTTCACATTCTATATTCCTCAGGACTCGTTCTTATTATTTGAGCTGGATTAACGCTTCGTGAAGATATCAATTTTTTTTTGTAAAATATTTATTATGCATAAATTTTAAAATAGTTTGGTTGTGTAATCATACTCATCTTAATGCTGAACCGTTAGTCAAAGCCTACATCATCTATGTCCCAACATCGAATCCTACATTATCTATGTCTTAGCCTCAGATCTCGATATCTTTCGTCAACATCACCCTTGTCTCAGCCTCAATCACTGACATCATCTATATCTCAACCTCATATTCTGATATCATCTCTATCTCGGCCTCAGTCGCCAATACCATCCTAGTTTCAGCCTCAGATTCTGACATCTTCCCTGCCTTAACCTTAATTTCGTCTATCCTCAAGGTCATTCAATATGAACCTCAGATCCCGACATCCTTCATGCCTCAGTCTCAGTCACTAGCATCGCCCCTGTTTCGGCCTCAGTCGCCGATATCATCCATGTCTCAGTTCAGATCCCGACACCGAGACCTTAGTTGTCGACATCATCCCGGTCTCAGTCTCAAATTTCGACATCCTCTCTTGCTTCAACCTCGATTTCGTCTATCCTCAATGCCACTTAACATCAACTTCGGATTAGGCACATACCCTACATTGGTCAACTGAAAACATGTGAGGGGCATGTGGCTAAGGAGGTGACATAACCATCTCATTGATGAGACTTTTTTCCCATCAGATGCAAACAATGACTGTGAATATTTCGAAACACGTGACACTGGATGAATGGAGAGGTAGTTAAGTAGTTGTCAGATCTAGTCTTTTAGATGCCCTCCTTCAAACATGTGACACTTGGTGAATAGAAAGTCAACTAATGGTTGTCAGATCTAGTCTTTTCACTTGCTCATATGAGTATGATGAATGAGAATGTAACGTCTAATGTGGAGATGCTCTTCTGATAATTATATAAATCTTAGAAAAGATAAGTGTAAAGGATTGTGGACTCTCTTCGGCTCCACGAAGCCCTCTCTTCTTCCTCCTCTAATTTTATACTTCAAGCAAATTTTAACTTGAACGTCGGAGTGACTTGTCGAGATCCCTTCTCAGCATCATTCTAACTCTAGGTTGAAGTGTTTTTCAGGTCCTCTCATCCTCCTCACCGACGATTTTCAAAGAGAACACACGTTAATCCGTTCGTTGACTAGTGACTTGATAATTAACGGTGATCCTGTCTGAAATCATGGGAGATGTCGCATTGGATAGATGACTCTATTGTTGACCGTGAGAAGCCTCTGAGGTGGAAGAAAATGGCCTCAAGTGCTCCTTTTCTGCGCACACTAGAGAGAGCAAATGGAAACATTAGAACGAGAATCAAGGAGGGGGTCCTTGGCGCAAATATTCCAACACTCAAGTCAGAATAGTGGCCAAAAGTGGAGAAGAAGATGAATAATAGATGCGTGCACGTAGTAAAGTGAATGGTAAAACGTACTCGACCAACGGAGAGGACCCCATTTTTATACCGACCCTCGTAACCTCTGCAATAATGAGACATCAGAGAATGTCTGATGTTAGAATATGTCCAGTAATGGAGGATGTACAACCACCCTCATAGAAAGGTTCAATTGCGTATATATACCAGGGTGGCGGAATATCCCTTAACGAGTGACTATTATTCTCTGACAAGGTTACGATTCTCTGACACTGTTGTCTCCTGGAAAAAATCTGGCCATCCTTGTTGTCGACCGGTTGTATGCTAGGAGACTGCATATGAGAAGTTTAGCCCCATAGTACGACTGGTACTTTGGGCCGACCAGCCATATACTGGAGGCCTTGTCCTTAAAGAGTGAGGATCTAAGTCCCAAAAGGCCCGATCGACACTTTGGGCCGATTGGTCATAGGCTGTGAGACTTGCTCTTGAAGAATGAGGAATTGAGCTTTGGATGTTCGACTGCCATTGGGCCCGACCGGTTATACACTAAGAGTTGCCTTGTAGAGGTGGGGAGCGGAGCCTCGTAAATCTGACTTGCTCTGGGGCTGTCTGGCTATATGCTGAGTGCCTTAGCATTGATAAATAGAGAGCTGGGCCCCTTAAGTTCTACCGGCTCTGAAGCCGACCGGCTCTGCCCCCTAAATCTGGCTGGCTCTGGGTCGATCGATTATATGCTGAGTGCCTTAGCGCTGATAAATGGAGAGTTGGACCCCCTAAATCTAACTAGCTCTGGGATCGACCGGCTATATGCTAAGTACCTTGTGCTTGAAGAGCAAGAAACTAAGCCTTAAAGGTGAGGGGTCTGCTTGGTGCTACACACCCTGGCTATCTTCTTAATTTTGACTGTCATCTCTGTTGGTACCCCAAGGTAGTTTTAATGTGATCAACCAAGTTAGGTTAGGTCATGTTGTGTTTAACCCTATGTTTAAGTGTGCAGGAACTTAGGAGCACAGGAAGTCGAACAAAAGACGTAACTAGCGAGAAGGACGACACGGGAGAGAGCAGACAGGCTCGGTGTGTCTGAGGGCCGAGGTGTTGCGGAAGAGTACATCGGCGGACGAGAAGGGAGCGTGCAATGTTTCTGAGAGACAAAAAGCTGGAGCGGAAGATTGCTCGAGGAACAAAAGATGCAGCTAGCGAGAAGGTCGGCACGGGAGAGAGCCGACGGGTTCAGTGCGTCTAAGGGACGAGAAGCTGCGGAAGAGTACGCTGGCGAACGAGAAGGAAGCACGCGACGATTTCGAGGAACGAGATGCCAGAGCCAAAGCTTGCTCGAGGAGAAGACCAAAAGTTAGGTTTGGGTGTGCCCTATTTCGGATGATCGAAATCACCAAAGCGAACGGAGCCGGAGCGGAAGACCCAAACCGAGGCGAGCTAAACTGGAGCAGAAGGCCCGAACCGAAAAAATCAACGGGGTTGACTTAGCTTTGAGGGTCCGGGCGTCCGGAACCGAAACTTTATCACCATCGAAGTGGACGTTGACCGTTGCGTTGGGGATAGATTTATATCCCACTCCAAGCGCCTGGAATGCTTCCAGGCACCCCGACCAAGACTATAAATAGAGCCTTGGTCCAGAAGCTAAATATCAACAAGCATTCTTGTATACAACACTTATGTGCTTCCTATTGTTAGTTTAGCTTCATCTTTTTGTGCTTCCTATTGTTAGTTTAGCTTCATCTTTTTGTGCTTTCACTGCTGTAAGAGGTTTCTCCGCTTGAAGGAGATACTTAGTGCGATTCATTTCCTTAGATTAACAACCTTCCCGGTTGTAACTAAGTAAAAGCTGTGAGTCTCGTCTTTTAGTTTATTGCTTTAATTATTTATGCAAGTGTTATTTTAAGTCCGAGAAAGGTATTGTTATTTTATTTGTGCAGGGTTATTCAACCCCCCTTCTAGCCGCCCACCTGTCCCAACGTCTGAAGGCGCCTTCAAGCAGTGAAGGCGCTTTCGTACTGTTCATGAAAGGCACCTTCCATGGCTATGGAAGGCACCTTCCAAGGGATGAAGTTTAGCGTTCAGAGCAGATAATGCACAGAATTTGTGGGATAAAATTTATCCCATTTGAGGCACCTTCAACACCTTTGGAAGGCGCCTTCCAAGCTCTTTATACGCCTGCTCGCCCAAAGCCTCATCAACAACTGATATACGAGCTACTAAGTGTTCTTTTGAGGTTCCGACTGCTCCGAGCTCTTGCTACAATTAGGCTGCGAAGCTGTTGCACCCAACAACTATTCCGAGGACTTTTGATTGCGACCGGCAGACCAACATCGATACACGAACAAACCACTTTGATCCTAAGTGTCGATAACATTTTTGTACTTAAATTCAGCAAACGGGAAGTGCAGTTTGTTGCACTTTTCCTATCTTATTTGTACTCGATTCCCTCTTCCGGAGGTACTGAAAGAGGTTTTTAGTGAATTATCCATTGATAGGTCCGCGATACTTGGATCTTGGAGTAGGAGTCGCTGAAAGCTCCGAACAAAGTAAAGCTGCTGGTGTTTTATTGTGTTATTCTCTTTAAGTTTTTCGCTGCGTATACTTTGATTTTAAAACGATAAAATAAGTTTTTAAAAACCACGTGATTCACCCCTCCCTCGCACGTGCATATTGGTCCAACAGGTTATGTTCTATATAGTTTGCTCAGTTATGTATTATGCTGCGTATATCTCAGCTGACCTATAATTAAGGCCGACTGCCATTATATCTGTCCTTGCATGTTGCTTAGTTATGTTCTGCATAATATTAGCGATCTGTTCAAAATATGATATGATGCCTTGGGCATGCTGAAGATCCGTTTGAGAAATCATATAACAAACTATGTGTTGAAAATCCATTTGAGAATCAATACGAAGCTAAGTGCTTTAAGCTCATCCAACCTTATATCTAGTCGGGCATGTATAGAGAGATTTATGAGGTTCGAGGAGGTTGTCCCTTGTTCTGACCATACATATGGTTGATCGATTGCAAGGTGGGTCAAATATTCCTGCCGACCCATAAGGTCGGCTATCTTTAGATCCGGTTGGACAGGCTATTTTTTAGTTCAAGGGCAAAATGTTAGAACTCCTTATGCTCGACTGACCCAAGGATCGATCGGCTTTATCTCGCCCCGGCTTGCAACTAGGTCAGGCTAGACTTGGCGCTAGACAAACAATCAAGTCAGGTGGACAATGCTCTCTTTCCTTGACTTTGACTATTACGTCATCTTGATTTTGACCACTACGTCGTCTTGACCTTGACCATCACGTCACCTTACCTTGACTTTAATCATCACATCATCTTCTAAGTCCGCTCGTTATATCCTATATCACTTTTCATGGTCAATATCGACATCACATAATTAACAGGTTATCTTTCCCGATTTCAAATAGGAGCAGTACTCTATAAAGATTTTTCTATTTCAACCATTCATTTAAAGAATTTAAAGATATAACGTAAATATTTGTAGTCAGCTTTAGATACGATTGGCTCTAATAAGTCATCAAACTCCATTATTCTTCGTAATTTTTATTTTTTTTTATATAAAAAAAACCAACATGGGGAGGGAGAGAGACTCTCCACGTCGAAATACTCTCCAATGTTTTCATTTGACTGTCGCATTATTCTTAAGATATATTTCAATCTATCAAATTACTATTTTAAATCATTAAAAAAATTAACAATAAAATAAATTTATTAAAAATATTTTTCACATTCATAAACTTTTATTTTTTTAAAAAAGTTATTAAATCATGAGGTATTTTAAAACTGCGTCGGGCTGACAGGGCTTCAATTGTACTGGACTACCCATAGGTCATCGGGTCTGGCACAATTTGAGTCGGGCTAAATCTCAGCCCAAGGCCCACATGGGGCCGGCTATGGCGTCTCGTCTGCAGAAAGTCTCACGTGTTTCATGTGCCCCCGTTAGATATGTTAATTGCAAATAAATTGCTTTAAAATATATTTTATTTTGTTTTTTTTTGAAAAAGTGTTTTCAAATGTGCAAAGAGGAGAGGGACGTGAAAAGACCGGTGGAAGCGGAACAGTCACTGATCGATGCCC
Organism: Zingiber zerumbet; assembly: GCA_037833815.1. NCBI lineage: Eukaryota > Viridiplantae > Streptophyta > Magnoliopsida > Zingiberales > Zingiberaceae > Zingiber > Zingiber zerumbet. The sequence continues at coordinate 9,899,076 of JBBMJZ010413112.1, forward strand.
ATCGGCAACGCGTGTCGAATGATCGGCGGGCCACTTCCTGTCCTGCTCCCGTCAGCATCGAATGAGGCTGGAGAAAGAGGCGGATAAAGGGTGGGTCACGTGAGGAGGGCGTCCACTGATCGACAATGTGGTTCGGTACCACGCGCCGGATGGCGACGCGTCGTGATCACGAGGTCCCACTCGGCACATGACGGAGGGAGTGCGTGATCTTTTTCTTATCCTGATCGGGACAGGATCCGCGTTCTCAGCCCCGATCGAGACCGCGTTCTCCATCACTCGGCGCTCGCTGATCCGTGCCTCGGTGGAGACACGGGAGCAGCATCGCATGCGGTGTCGACGAGCTCACACCTCACGTCACGGCTGCACGCGTTGGGCCGGGCCCATGGAGGACACTCTCTGCCGCCCGTGCACGTGCCCCGTTATATCATGGCGTTCCATAATTTACTGTTGGATCCCGATCGTAGCCTTCCTTTTTGATCGCACGTGAAGTTCCGGGCGACGCTGTTTGTCGTGGAAGGCGAGAAGGCAAGAAACAGGTTGAAGTCCGTCGAATTCTAACGGCAGCCGGGGACGCGGACGCCCACGAAACGGAAGTCATCACCGTCCACTCCCACCGCTACACGACAAGAGCACCCTTCGGCGGAGAGACGGGGACCACCGCGCACGCTAGCCGCGGTCTCCATGTGGCGAGCGCGGGAAGGCATGGGCCTCACGTGACCACAGCTCTCCCTCACCATCCTCACGTGCCAAGCGGCGCCAGGGCCCCCCATTCCATGACGGCTACCGCAGTTACCCGATTCACTTTACGACGCGACACATGTGGGTCCCGACCAGGATGAATTGTGAGCCGGGGGTTCTTTGGGGCCTCGGCGTGCGGGTAGAGATAAGTTCGGTAGCTCCTCCTCGCTTCACATGCGCGCCTGGAGTTTCAGTTTTTCAAGGCGAAAGGGCCCACTAGGCCACCCGCCGTGAGTTGGCCACGTGATGGAGGCGATGCTCCAAATTTTTTAATCACGTGGCACCGACTCATCCACCAACCGATTAGCAACGCGTGTCAGTAAAGAAACGACAATGACAGTATCATAAATCTCCTATATACGCCTCCCCCAACGAGTTCAGCGCAAACTCCCTGTGTTAATTAAGCCAACAAAAGAGCGGGTTATTGATAGTTTACGGATCCCTAAGTGGATACCTCAAAAGAGAATGTCCACGGATCCAAACAAAAGCCACTTCTTATATATTATACTCCATCGAGAGGACTTTGAATCACCCACCGCTGCTAATTAACTACTCATCTTTCTCTTTCCAATGCTAAAGCGTTCGTCTGTGTGTCGGCTATTATATCGGTACATAGATTGCTAGATAGATATTGGCTGTGTCCATTCATGAACATGGCGCATGCTGTTGCTTGTTGGAATCTTCATCTCTGTACCTGTTTGTCATCTCAAATCATCTTTCCATTTTTAAATTCTCAACTCCTTTGTTCACGGATTACCAAAACCCCATTCAGTGTTAATAGCAAGTGTTTGCCCGTTAGATGCATCAGCTCAGACGGGACAATTAAAAAGTTACTGCCACACGTTAAAATGTCTAGGCCTGAGACAGATTTAGACTGTCACATGTCTCGTGAGACGTGCCATGCTCAGGTCCCTTCCCTCTGCGCAACCGCACGCCCTTCTGTCAGCATTATGTGGGGCTCGCTTGGATTCGTTCTAATGACTGATTAACCATTCACTGATGTCACTTTGGATTTTAACCGATGGAGAATCTTAATTAATTAAAAAAGGTTTAGCCGGTGGAGATTCCCAGCAATTGAGTGGCCAGTGCGTCGTCCTCCGATGTCGCCACCATGCTCCGCTGTCGATCTCTAATCTAATCCTTTCTTTCTCCTAATAAACTAAATTCGATTAGTATAATAATGCCTGCAATTATTTTATCCGGGATCGGGATTAGCGCCTAATCATCACCTGTCATTAAACTCCATTTCACGTCCACCACCAACCACAGTCAACCGCCGTACGTCACGTGATTCGCGTTCCAAATTCACTTCGCTTCCATCGGCAGATCTCGGCCGTACGATTGCTCGTTGCGCCCGGCTGTGATTCTTTTACGGCCGAATGAGAAACGGCTCACGAGGCGACGGCAGGGCTAACCGCCGTTTTGTCCCCCGCGACGGCGTTATCAGCGACGGAAAGGGCGGGAGTGGAAGTGGATAAATGAAAGCGAGAGGGCGGAAAAGAAATGGAGAAGAAAAAGAAAAGCAATAGTATATTAAAGCGAGGAGGCGGATTAAGATCTCCGCGGAGCCTCTCTGTCTTCTCCTCAGCAAGGAGAAGCACACCGATCCCTTTCGTCCTCAATTTGCCTATCCAGATTTCAACAGTTCATTTGATTAGATCTGTTCTCCTCTGCCGAATGTGTTTGGAATTCGGATTCTGCATCTCTTAGTCTCCGGTTTCGATCGTAGCAGTGTGTTTCGATCTCAGAGGAGAGAGGCTTGGTAAGAGCTCGAGGTTTGGCTTGTGGGAGAGCGTAGAGTCGGCAGCATAATTCTCCAGTTTCTTCATGAACTTTCTACTATAAATTGGGGAGTGGAAAGAAGATTGATGGAGCTCCAAGGTACAAATTGAAAATTTTGTTTGGTGACTCTTTTGAGTTTTAATCGTCACATTTTTTTTTTTCAGGGAAGAAAGTAACGCATGATTTCCTCTCGCTTTGCTCCTCCGATTCGTCTTTCCAGCTCCCAGATCCTAGGCCCTCCTCCCAAGGTATTTGCTCTACTGCTTGATTTGTTGCAGCAACATATACTAAAATGAATCGCATAAATTTAAAAATTTTAGTTCTCTCTTAAAATTTCCCTTTGAAATCCCAATTCAATGATTTGAGGAGCGAGACCAATGAATATGAGTCATGGAAGGTCGGAGTTTTAGTTTTTTTTTCCCCCTGATTATGTTTAAAATTCGTAAATTGCTGATTATGCTTTATTTATATTCTTAGGTTTCTTTTTGAAGACGCGAGACTTCCTGCGGCCGCTTGAGGAGGAAGGTTGTGGCTGTGACGTGTCTGATGTTCCCGCGGCCATCACCGGCTTGAGGCAGTCGGAGCGCATGCTCCCTGGCGGCGTGCGCACGCACACCGTCAATCACGTGGCGGATACCGCTGCGACCCTGAAGGCGTCCGGCTCGACGCGAGGTTTCCCGATCGTGTTCGAGGCTAAGCCCGAACCCGATTATGGCAGTCGGAGCACCACCACCAGCTACGGCTCCTTCGCTGGCGGCGCCTCCTACACGCTGCTGGATGAGAAAGACCCTGTTTCAAGAGGTAATTATCATTCATAAAAGTAAATAATATTAATATTGCATTTTTTTCTTGCTTTGGTAATTTTTATCAACAGGTGCCTCTATCTTTAATTTTTTTCTCCAAACCATTTTTTTTTTTTTTTGACATATCTAAAACACATAGGCGAGTGATTTGCAAAGAAACCAAGTAGAGTTTGATTTATGAAAAAAGAGAAATTTTCTTACATCTACAATCTATTAGAAAATTCACCTCTTTTTTTTTCGAACTCTTTATATCTCAAATCTAATCATTTTTTTAAAAATAAAATAGAAAGGGATTTCTAAGAGTGAAAATTATAAAAATTTACTAGTTTATTATTATTATTATTATTATTATTATTATTATTATTATTATTTTACTTTTCTGTGCGTTAAAATAAATCATTTTTAAAATTTTAATATTTTACATTCTCAAGTGTAATCCAAGAGTTTGATCTAATCAAATCAAATTGGATATGATTGAGTACAAAGGTCTATATATATTTTTAATAAAATATTTTATTGTTAGCCATAACTATGTATATCTGTATATTTTTGTTTGAAACCTTGATCGGTTCCTTCACCATATGGACCATGGCTAAGGAGTGTTAGTGGGGGCTGAGCTGCACACTATACTTTATCATGAGGTGTATAATGACTCACCAATCTAGAAGGCAAACAAGAGCTGATATTAACAAAGGTCATAAGAGGTGTATAATTTTCAGTACAATATCAACATGTTGGGAACTTTGGACGTGCAGAAATCAGAGTATTTTTGTAACAAATGATTGGAACTTAGATAGGTTGCACCATATGATAATTAGATGGCTACAAGGATCCACATCTAGTCAGATTGACAAGTTGACATTGGATAGGCTGGAGCCCAACATTAACAGGACGAACAAAATATTATATTTACAACTTATTTATTCTGATCATTTTATTTTAAATAAGAAGCATTAAAACATTATCTTTATCATCATTACAGACTAGCTGATTGTTCTCTTTCTTTATCATTCTCTCTGATATTTAAACATGTAGTTATATTATCCTTGCACTTCTAATTATATTTTAGGTTTTATTGAAAGTATTATATTTGACACATTGTGTGTTTATCTTGTCAGGGAAGTGGCCGTCCCATTTCACTACGGCACATGGCAGCTCTGGACGTATCTCTGCGGCCAGTACCAACGATGACATAGCCACCTCCGGAAGGTTTGTAATGCAATTTCATTACTTAACTCTTCCATTTTTTTCATTTGAATTAAGATTTCTATTGTAAGTTTTTGGTTCTCTTGTGATAGAAACGACCTAGCTTCAGAGAGAAAGCAATTCATGGAAGTAGCTACTTCTATACCCATCCGGGACTACAATAAGTTGGACGACAACGAGGAGTTTGGGAAGCGGGGAGGTTCTTCCTCTCATAAAGGTACCTCTTTTTAAAACTCAGTTTTTCATTTTCTATTGGATTTTGTTTGGAGCATAATTTTCTGATGCTGTTTCTTTTGTACTTCTGGAGTTGCAGATTTAACTGTCAAATTAGAGGCAAATGCCACCTGCAATGATCAAAGGCCAAACACCCCACGGTCAAAGCATTCTGCCACTGAACAAAGAAGGAGAAGCAGAATCAATGACAGGTAAGCCAGTCTAAAAAGAAAAGATATGGAACGGAATTGACAAATTAAAATGCTGGCTCGTTTCAATATTCATAATTTAGGATATTCTCGGACTATTAAGATATATTCCTATTTATTTAAATATTCTTAATAACTAGGCTCTTTGGTTGGTGTTGTTTGGCATACCCGGCCGTATGATTGCTTTAATATTTTCTAAGACTTGAGATCTCTAATTTGAGAGTTTTCAAAATTGGAGACAGAAATTTCTGATTAAATCTTGGTACAGGATATGCCTTGCAGCAAAAAATAGTGAGAAAGATGGATGATGCTATCATATTGGAGACAAATTTCAGATTAACTAAATTTTGATATTGATGATGTTGATAATGAATAGCTGCCAGTTGCTACTAATTGCTGATTTGCTGTAGTTTTAAATTGGATAGCAAATTTTTATCCGTTATTTTACATGTAGATGTAAGGCTTTTGGTATTTTGTAAATCTTCAATCTATTTACACCTTTCATGCATATCAATGCATGTCTGAGAATTTACTGCTTGTATTTATTTACATTCATCCATGCAGATTTCAGATACTTCGAGGGGTCATACCTCACAGCGATCAGAAGAGAGACAAAGCATCATTTCTTCTGGAGGTACGATTTCACGTGAATCTCTACATAATTCTTTTCTTCAGCAGTAAATTTCCTAATTCTAAATTGACGCATTCCAGAATTTTTTTCTTCAGGTCATTGAATATATACGTTTTTTGCAAGAGAAGGTGCAGAAATACGAGTTGTCATACCCAGAATGCAGTCAAGATGATGTGAAGTTAATGCCTGGGGTAAGAGCCTTAAAGCTAAGCTGCTTTGAATAGCATAGTCATTGTATCTATAATGGTTAGGCAATTGGTTTACAGTTTGAGCAAATTTGGATTTGACTACTAAATACACCTTTTTATCTACTCTGACCTAACAGTCTAATTTGAAAATCTGAAATTTTGGTCTAGAAAACTGGCTTAATATCTTCTTTTGTGTCACTTTTCCTGCAAAATAAGTATCCTACTCGCTTCAGAATTCTATCATCGTGTCACAATAATTTGGTAGAATTTATCAAAATTTCATCAATCTCTACTAAGCATATCTATCATAGGCGAAACTAAGTTTTCATTGCAAATGGCAAACATGAACCTCAAAGTTCTTGGATAACCTTGTGTGGTTGGTGTCTATCTAAGCTTCAATAAAACAAGAAAAGCATATTCTGGATCGTATAGTTTCCTATGCCTCATCTTGTAGTGATTCTAGATATGGTGAAGGCAGACATTAGTCTTTGTCATTTCAGCAAACTGTAGCATTCATTATGTAACAACATTGTCTACCGTTTGCTTGTTTGTGGCTTTGACAAATTTGGTTTTGATAAACTTACTCATCTCTGTCTTTTTTTTTTGTTGTCTAGAAATTATCTTTACAACAGAACAGCAATCAAGCTCCTGCGAATGTTTCATTGGTCTCTCATGTTGTGAACAATGATTCTGCTGCTCCCGCACATGTAGTTTCCGAGAAAACCAATGAAATTAAAATTGCTGGTGCACGTCCTCATAATCCGTTAAAAACATGTGTGGTTTCTGGTGGCATCTCTTACAAGACAATACAAACTACCACCAATCCTGCGAACAATCTGGCCTACACTCACAATTTGTTGAGGACGAAGTTGTTCCCTCTAGAAAGACAAACCAATACTACTCAATCGCAGTCGCGGTCATTAGAAGCCTATAACTCCGCATCTCAAGATCAATGTGGATGGTCAGAATCGTGCAGCCTTGCTGATGGTGCTGTGATCAGTCAGAGGCTGAATGAAAAAGAGGAACTGATAATTGATGAGGGCACAATCAATGTGTCTACTGCCTATTCCCATGAGTGAGTATAACCTGAATTTATTACCTATTTTTTTCATTCATCTTATGGTGTTGTAGATTTCTTTCATCTTGGTTCACAAGCATGATTATTTTTCTTCAGTCTTCTGTGTGCACGTGTTTCAATCGATGATACTTTCAGCAAGAAAGCATTCAATTGATTCAACTCTAAATCTAGAGTGCAAAGTTACAGTGTACTTATTATTTATTATTTTTGTCATCCCTTGTGCAAAAATAGGTTGTTGAATACATTGACTAAGGCATTGAAAAGTTCCGGCATAGATCTATCACAAGCAAATATCGCAGTGCAAATTAATCTTGGCAAGCGAGCAGTTAAGAGGTCTGGTGCTGCATCCACAGCTTGTACTACCAATAAGGTATAGCCTCATAGTTCCTTTTCACTTCACAGCATGGCAGCAAGATTTTGTGTTAATGTCCACAGAATTTCCATGGCTGCTACCTTTAGTGATGCTTGAGCTTATCATATCATGTTTCCTGCAAATGCTCATAGGACATGGAAGATCCTGTTTCTGGTAAGCAAGCAAAGGGGTGCAATAGGGCGAGGCTCATGGCTGAGTTGTCTTCAGAAGCTTCAAAGAGACCAAAAACTCATGGTTAGTTGCGCATTGCGCTCTGGATTCGTCGTATCAATGTATATTCTGCACGGCCTTTTGAGGCTGCCCGAGGTGGTTGGAAACTCTTATCCATTCTTTTATTTGTCATGTACTTGAACAGAGGCTTCCACTACAAATTGTGAAGCTGCTTTATTTATAGGCTTCCATACACAAAGCGAAGTCTCTTTTTGTCTCTTTGTTTTCTATTAAATGATTCTTGTAATTAACAATATGATGTTCAATTGGTGACACTGTATCTATATGGGTTATCAATTCTATTGTGTAGTTATCTTAATTTCTGATTGACACAGTGGATAATTGTCAAATCATTTGATTTGTACATTAAATACTAAAAATAATCTTTTAAATATGTAGATTCGTACACAAATATCAAAAAATAGATAATCAAACTTGTTGTTTGAAAAGAGCATGACGAAACCTACCAAGGGCGTAGCGCGTAGCCCAGATTCAAATCCACCAAGGGCCTAGTAAAGGTATCTGGGCTGACTCCTATAGTATGTGAAAAATAATTTTTCAAAAACATGACAAAAACAAATATTTAATATTCAATACATTAAAAGAATAAGATAAAAATATTATTGAAGTTTTGTTTTTGTTTTTCATTTTATAATCAAACTCATTAATTATTATATTGTTATCAATATTTTTAATCAACTCTCGTTCAATATAGATGACCATATAATCTATTAAAAATTCTTCTTCTATCTTGTTACGAAGTACTATTTTAATAAGTTTCATATTAGAAAATGTTCGTTTCGTTGTTGCTATAGAGAAGGAGAAGAGTTAAAACAAAACAAACCAACATGCCAATTAAATAAATATATTAAATTCAATATATAAGTAAATAATATAATTATAATATATAAACTAACAAATAAGAAAAACTTACCTGTCAATCAAATTGTACATTCTTAATTTATTTGTTTCAACTAATTTTCGACATAATTGAAAAATAGTTGATAAATTCTGAAATCTTTCATGGCCAATAACATCAATCTTATAGTGATCTAATTATATTATCAAGTGGTGCAAATCTTGTGTATCAAAATCAAGAGGATAGAATTTCTCAGCAAGTCGATAGTGTAAGTACCCCATGGTAGTTTTGATGTGATCAATCAAGTCAAGTTAGGTTCTATTGTGGTTTGATCCTTGTGTCTAAGTGTGCAGGAGCTTAAGAGCACAGGAAGTCGAGCAAAGATGCAACTAACGAGAAAGACAACATGGGAGAGAGTCGACGGGCTCAGTGCGTCCGAGGGATAAGGTGCTGCGGAAGAGTACGCTGACAGACGAGAAAGAGGCGTGCGATGTTTCCAAGGGACGAGAAGTCAGAGCAAAAGGTTGCTCGAGAAGGCCAGAAAATGGGTTCGAGTGAGCCTTATTCCGGATGGCCGAAATCACCCAAGTAAGCGGAGTTGGAGCGGAAGACCTGGACCTAAGCAAGCAGAGCCAGAGCGAGAGCTCGGACCGAAAAGTCAACAGGGAGGTTGACTTCAGTCCAGGAACTTGGACCAGGTCCAGGCTCCCGGACGATCCGGGCGGCCGGATCACCTGGGCGCCCCCATGGCGCCTCACCCAGCGGGAGCCGGATCAACACCGTCCGGGCTCCCAGAACCCTTCCGGGAACCCATATCGGAAAGTTTATGAAAATGCGATGTGGCGCGATCCATTGCAAAGTGGATATATAAGATTCTATCCACGTCCAGGCACCTGGAACCCTTCCAGGTACCCCCGATCAGGGCTATAAATATAGCCCTGATCCCAGAAGATAAACACCGAAAAATACAGAGTAGAACACTTATAAACAATTCCATTTGAGTTTAGCTTTGTAATTGTGAGCTTTGACTGCTATAAGAGGCTTCTCCGTCTGAAGGAGACTGTAGTTAGCTTTTCAATGTCTTGGATTAGCAATCTCCTGATTGCAAACCAAGTAAAATCTCTCTGCATCTTTCTCATTTTTAATTAGTTTCTTAATTCATTTTATGCAAGTGTTTATTTTAATCAAGCTGTAAAGATCGAGAGGGTGTTCATTTTTGTGCAAGGCACTTCACCCCCTCTTGCCGCCCGCAGGGGACCAATAAGACCAATAGATAGATGTGATCAACATTAAAAAACTTAAAGTTTTCTTTAGGTTCCAAAGCACAGCTAAGCTTCAGATGTTCGACTACCTCATCCTTGAATCTACTATTAATCTCTTCAATTTGAAAATCTATTGCAATAGTAAATACATCAAATCGATAGTGGTGCTCAATTGTGATTAAATCATTTCGTTGACAAGAACATCATTTCGTTGACAAGAACAACCTGTAGCAAATTTATAACGAGCTTCCATGTGAGGTATCTCAATGTCATACTT